>JAIGNY010002895.1:0-11626 GCA_020152595.1 Chiridota heheva
TTAAGCCCCCTTGCCGGTGATAAAAAAACTCACTGAAAATCCAAACATTTATGGGGGTAAACAGCCTTGCTCACAACGGCACGCTGCTCACAACGGCACGTTAGGGTCGTGCCGTTGTGAGCAAGGCTAATTAAGGTTAATTAATTAATTACAAGTATTGATATTTTGACTTTAATCGAAAGGCCCCTACACCCCCCTGATGCTCAAACACCAAACGGGGCCAATTTACCCCTTCTTCACATTTATCCGACCCCCTCTTTGTTTCACGGATTATCACGGATTTAAGTCCCATTGACTTAGTGTGTGGACAGCCCGTGCCGTTGTGAGCACAGCTTATTAGGGGTAATTAATTAATTACACCCCTATAGAAAAAAATCGACAGCATACCAAAATAAAAAACATACTAAAATAGCATGCCACAATCATTTCACTTAAACTCCTTTCCCCTCGCTCTTCCCCTCCCCTATTTCTTCTCCTCCCCCTTCTCCCTAAACAAAACAAAAAATATGTAACTACGGGTCCGCTCCTAGCCTATAACGAATTTAACAACGAAGAAAATTACCCGGGTAAATTAAAGAAAGCATGTTAGTTCTTTTGAATGTGTAGTATTTTGATCTTAATCTTTTCATATCATTGCCTGCCCACATTACTTGTCAATTCCTCTAAAATGTTCATACCTGAAAGTTACACCTAATTCCACACTCACCTCCGTCTTTCAACATAGATATTCAAATTAAAATGTTCCTTGAAAACTTGAGTCATGAAACTCCTTCTTGTGTGGCACATTTAATTTCGAGGCCACCGTAGACAAACCACCTACGGATGATCGTATTTACATGGCATTAGCAAGGTGCTCAGATTAGCACGTTACAACTGTAGTTAAACGTTACATGGACAGACGGTACTATCGCACTTTCAGGCCAGCGAGCTATGCAAATTGCATTATGTTATGAACGGAATTATGTAACTTGCAAGTTTAACTTGGTTTATACGCGACAGTAACCGTACCATCAACATTCTGTCACACTCAGCTGATTTGATTACGTAGGCCTAGGCTTGAACGATATTTTCGCTGTTATTTACCCATTTCTGGATGACAGTAACACTTAACTTGAGTAAGTAAATACACCTAAGGTCTAATTACAATTTACAGTAAGTTAGGCCTAACGTTAGTCCTACTTGAAACAAAGTACTTGGCCCCGTTGTGTATATTTCTTTTGGGAAATGATATCATGGGTGGTAAACACCATGTTCTGGAACATGGAAGGTATTGTCACACTACATATTAAATGATATTCACACACTGTACTGCACTTTCAATCATTTTAGTATCTAAAACAGGGTTTAAATGCCGTAAAGGCCTATTCTGATAAATAATGTACATATATTTTAAAAATACATTCCTAAGATTAAGGATGTTATGGACCTTGTATTGCATAATGCATCTTTTACTTTGTACGAAACACCTAATTTGTGAAGGGTATTAAGCCCTTGTCAGTTGTACAGTATGACTCACTCCTACTACCCCTGGCAATGTCAGTCAAAGGCGAGTCATTGGCATATGAAATAGTGACTCACACATGCGTCATTGTACCAAATTGTCAGTCACTAGAGTTTACTTCAGACCCATTGACTTTGTACAGATGTGATTGATAAGTAAGTCATTTCACAAAAAATGTCAGTCACTTAAGGGGTGCGTCAATGTACATGTTTTGTCCACCCATTAATAGTGCAATGACTCGCCTTGTTCGGGGATGTAGGGGTGAGTCACACAATTGACAAGTGCATTACACATTTTCTTTTGTTGTAAATGTAGGTTATTTCACTGACAGGATAAAATTGATATAAAGATACATGTATCAATATGACCAAGGTGCATTTGGTGTATAATTTGTATACACCATCCCTGTAGAGTTATACCAATTTTTTTTTTTTACATGTGACGGGTGTTACAGTGGCAATTCCTGAAACCATATAATCGGCACATCTAGGAACAATTTAAGTACTTAACACAAGGTTTTAAAGGCTAGAACTATATATTAATGTACTTAACTTTGTGAATCTCCTAAAGATTTTAATGTCATTTTTATACCTGGTATTACATACTGTATATTTTTACAACGTATGTAACACCTGTCACACAATTTGTGACGGGTGTTACATGTTTTATTTTTCCCATGTTTGGAAAGAGCAGAAATTTAATTTATTGGGTACCACTGATATACATGTATAGATATCAGTCTGAATGAAGAGGATTTGAAATATATTTTTTTATACTTCATCTCTATATAGAGTTTTTTCTGAAAAGGTGTGACGGGTGTTACATTGACAATTTCTCAAATATTTCTTCAAAAGATCAAGTCATTAAGTACTGTATTACTGCATGAATATGTATATTATATGCATGCATCTGGAAAAGCAAGTAATACCACTAAAACACATCAACTTAAATCTAAAAGTACAGTAAGTACACCATGAAAAAATATTGGAGAAACTGGCAAAAATGAGCTAAAACAATTACCACTTGTATTGCATGGTACTTACAGAGGGCAGCATTTATTTTGCATAAATACTTGAAAATATTATGAAAAATCACATATTAGCATATACTGAAACCAACTAATCTGCTCCATCAAATTATTTTCATGCTTTATGTCACAATTTCTGTGGAAGTGACCATATAAACACGATGCCAGAACATTAATCTTTTGATAAAATTTCCTTGTTAGATTGTTTAAAATGCATAAAAACAACAAAAAAGAATGAAAAATGAGACAAGTTTCATAGACCTATATTTTTCGCTTTATTAAGAAATTCACCTGTTGTGAAAATGGACTATTCTAAATACTCAGGTCGGGCATTACAGGAATTTAATGCACAGGTCATAACAATGCAAATACTCCATAGATATTTTATAACAGAGAATATAAAAATATGTTTATACAAAAGTTCAAATGATTTTCCTTCAGTAGTATTATGGTAGTCAGTCTTTCTTCTCATATTACATTATATTATCATTTTATATTGCTTTAGATTTACAATTGAACATTTTTGGTATTGTTTGACACACTACTGTATAATCCAGGTAATGGCTGGGTCTGCAAGTGTGTGGTGGGGTTGTGGAAATGAGAGGTTGGAGAGGTGATGGTGAAATCCTTATTTATATGGAAAATTCATGTAACAGACATTTCTTTGACCAATCTTGCTTGAAAAATGATTAGAGTATAGAGTAAGTAAAATTCTTCGGATAAAATGACAGAAAATAATTGCATCTTGCCACAATGATGCATTTTTCAATCTTACAGTACATTGCCACAAGGCCTTTTGACACTTTACAAATCTCTGTGTGGGACACAGGTCCGACACGTAGTCTTGACTGACCTTTTCACACCGTAAATTTCAACAAGACGTTGACCCGTGTATGCGCTTGACCCATGTCAAAACTATATCCTGCTCCCGACATGATTATCAGATACATATGTGACGGAAATAATCAATGTTTATTGTTCAGCTGTATCATAGTACGAAAGGACTGAACCATGTTGAATACAGGTAAAAGGCAGGTAGTGTTAAAAAGGAAATTATAGGTAATTTAGGGGACCCTCCTTTTTGTGGTTCAAGTTCGATTAAGATCTAAATTTATGTTTTGTTTATTAATTCCTGTTCCTGGATGGGAAAGTAATCTCCAAGTTTGATCTTGAATTACTCCAAGATATTTTGCGGCGTGTAGTAAAGTTTGTGAAAATCTAAAACAAAGGGAAAGGTAAACTTGTGTGTCCTTGAAAGCTGATGTAATTTGTAATCATAATTTTTCCTAATTACTGCATAACTTCCTCACTTGTTGGGATAGGGGTGTAGCACCTTATAACCATGTTACACTTTTGTGAGGGATATTTAAGCACTTTCCTAAAAGAATGGCATTTTCAATATCAATCAATTAATAGCGTCATTGTGAATTAACCTTTCTGGATTTATTGATTGACAGCTTGTTTTAACCAATCACTGCACGAATTTGCCTAGCAACAAAATCTGCATACTAAGTGGGACAAACATCCTACGTGATACTGGTACAATACAGCTAGCTAGCGGCGCGCTCATGTAGTCAATGTAAGTTACTGTACAAAACAAATTTCTGCACACTCAGATTGAGTTACGGCAAAATGGTGAGAAAAAAATTGCGCTCTATAGGCTTTGTAAATCTGATTGCTGTTACCCAGAACAGTTAGCAAACTGAATTTTGTTTATCATTCTTCCCCTGGTCTCTTTCCTTACTACCTCTAAAATGATCTGACCTCTCAGGCACAATTTGACCTTCGTTGTCGTGGTGCCGTTAAGACCTCATCAAACAAACAAACAATTATATATTTGCTAAAAACTCTAAAGATCCGGAGAAGTGCCATAAATGGATCAAAGCTTGCGGCAGGCCTCGCGAACATCTAAATGTCAATGCATTGGTAATTCATGATTGCGGATTTGGGGTTTATGCCCCACATAGTTACCGCGTTGCTATGGTGGGCGTGGCCTATTTGGAAACCTGGAAAGGTTAATTACTGATGAGTTATTCTTACATTGCCATCATGTGTACATTTAGATTGATAAACTGAGGTTGATTTTGTTTTATTTTCTCTGCAGAATACAGATGCATTCAGAATCAAGATGAAGAGTCTGGTTGTCCTCTTCTTGTTAATTCTTTTAACTTCTGCAGAATTAAAGGTAGGAAAACCAAAATAATAATAATGATAAGCACGTGCCATTCATATATACCCAAAATATTTACCCAATAATGTAAAGCGCTTAGTTTTATTCTCAATATAAGTGCTATATAAGCATCTACATAATAATAATAATAATAATAATAATAATAATAATAATAATATATAAGGGTGTTTCAGCTGACGTCATGAGGTTATGTAACTTTGTTTATATCGCCACTTTGTCGGGCGAACGATCGTCTGCTGTACACTTATTTAGACTGACAAATGCTTGCATGTTGTTATATAAGATAATTTTTGTAAGATAATTACGCCGGACTCTTGCTGTGCCATTGGTTGCACTAATAGACATGTGCGGGGGAGTAAAATATGTTTTCTCGATTTCCATCTGATCCTGATCGACGTTCGAAGTGGGTTTCTGCTGTACAACGCAACGGCTTTCAACCTTCGGTTCACACTAGAATTTGCAGTTAGCACTTTATGCCAGGTATGTAGGCTTTGTCTGTGTATAACGATCAATCAGATGGCGTTCACGTAAAACTTACTCTTCATATACCTTGTGAATATATAAAACGTTAGGAAACTGAAATGAAATTGCCGTCGCAAACAAAAACAATAAAATTTGCTGAAATGGTAGGTAGGTTAACAGGCAGTATGTTTGTTGTACGTGTGATGTGACTGGGCTGTGTGAAGACATGAAACGCAACGACGGTTGCACGGCAAAATGGCTTCCAGATGAGTTAGAGTCATGTGATGAAATTTCTCTCTTTACATGTATATATGTAGCCTCAAAGCGCTGAAACAAGTTCACAACAATGATGCATAAAATCAAATTAATTGATGAATAAATGAGTTTTTAAGAGACATTTTAAAGAACTAACATATTAAAGGTGCAGCAAAGATGAAGGCCCTTTCACCATAAAAGTTTGTGTTCGGATAATGACCGGTAGCCAGAAGACATTTTGTAGATGAGCGAAGCTGATAGTATAAGGGAATTAACTGCTTAAAGGTGCGATATTGGCATAAGGATATTCATTCAGTTATAATTTTTTGGTTGGATGAAATTTCAACCAATTGCTATTCATGCCTCTTCCGATCATATTTTGCACTATATTAATAAGACAGCAACGTTTACTATAGAGCGTTCATGTGGCCGAATGAATAAGGATAAGGTAATAGGCTCAACTTTCGACGATTTGCTTTTGTGCCGAATGTAACAATTTCGAATCTCTTCAAGGCCACATTTTTTTTCTTTGTCTTTTCCACTCATTTGAATTAAAACATGGAACTTTTAACTGGAATATTTTCAGTTAATAGCCCCATTATTAGACTAAAGACGAATTTGTTCCGGCTCTGTCCAACTTGGCTGTGTCATGTTACTGCATGTACATACCATACAACGTGAATGTTAGGGATGTTACCGATTATTGTGTACATGATCAAAAACATTGTTTACCGTTTACAAAATTATTACATTGTTTACACGGAAAAATTACCCAGAAAGTGCCCCTATCAGTTTCTTAACAATGCTTTGCATTTAAAATCAATATTTATTCACACCAGACAAAACTTTGAATCAATGATCTTGTGGGGTCTGACCTTATAGTCCACCGGTTTGGATGACGTGGTATGGCCCAGTAAGCTGCTGTCACCCTGGGGGTCCTGTAGATGAAAACAAAAGGATCCCTATGAATATACAGAAGTGTGATGAAATGAAATGTCTAGAGTGTACAGGCTGGTGTAAGTCTCACATGTATGTTAGGCTGTATGACTACTGCTTAATGTAACACTGATCCAATGACATCTGGTATTACGGAATGATAATGTAATGGCAAATACAAGGGGCATGTTGGTTAGCTGGTTGCTAGGATATACCAACATGACCACAGCAACAATCCAAGTAAAATAGGAACATTCCAAGTAAGTTAGGAATGTGTTGCTGGTTGGTCGATTGACCGAATAAGTGAATGAGCAGACAAGACTACCCGTGTGGTCGGCAGGGCAGGTGATGCTCTTGTGCTGGGCAGAAGATACCCAGTGAATAATTAGGTACATAATATGCATTGGCTTTACTGTAGGCAGTAATGCCATAGCCAAAGCAAGTGACCTAATGAATGCAATAAGTAATGTATACCAAGCAGGTGAGTTAGCTTTGGCACATGCGATGCGTTGATAGACAAAGTGGCCTATGGTACATATGATTAATGTACATACAGTAAACAATATAAGCAAAGGTGATAGAGACACAAGGTAAAAGTACAGTACATGGTATGATAAAGACATATAGTGATAACCCTAAGTACATAGCAAAGGTACTCAGAGAAGACAAAAGTACTTAGGCTAGATAGATACAGTAAAGCAACTTAGCTGACGAACGTCCAGCTCCGTACACATATGTTTGCCAGTCACTGTATGTACATCAACTTAGTTTTTCGAAGCAGCGAGCATGCCCAACTTGCTACGTCATTGCAATTATGTAAACACAACATGGGTTTGCTGTAACGCGCACTGCAAGTATTGTTGACTGTTGCTGTTTGGAATTTGAGGTCAAAAATCACCTGTTCGGTTCTTGATATGACATAACGAATATGATATGAATTTATAATATGAGAGAACATTTCTAATTACACATCACCTTCTGGTTAAAATTCATGATAAGATTTTTTCACAAGAAAATCGTCCATTATTTTCAAGTGGTTACTCCGCAATGACTGCCGCATTTACGTAAAAAATACAAACATTTTACAACACATTTTATATTATTTTGTTTACGATCAGACTGAAATGATAGTAAGTTTAGTTGATAAACTGGACTAAGCCAAATGACAGAAGAAAGTTCACGCTAATTAACTGCCATTTCAGTGAACGGGCTTCATTTTTTTTATCAAAAGTTATATGCCAACAAATATGTTGCAATATAAGACCTTGCCAAGAAGACAATAGTCATGGAATAGGTTTAGGACAACGTTGTTAATTTCATTTATAAAAATAATTATTTTAAGATTGCTTTTGAAATATACAACTCGTGTTTTATTGTAGCTGTCCAAACGTGAGTGTCCGCATACGAGGCATATACATGCAAACTACAATCCTGTATATAGGCCTATGCATGGAGGTATGATAGACAAAAGTAGAAGAGGGAAATGTAGGCAGATGTTCTGCAGTCAAAAATTAAACAACAAAAATATATTGTAATGCCATTGAAGCGTCGGGCCATTGGCGCATCTAGAGGTCTGGGGGCCCCATGGGGAATTTAGCGTTGGGCTCATGGGGAATTTAGCGTTTGGGGGCCCATGGGGAATTAAGCATTTGGGCCCCATCAAAATAACATCGCAGTGTTCTGGCCGCTCCCCTCCAATACAAATTGTGAAGGGCCTGTGCAGTTTACCTACCCAATTGTTGTGTCTGGGAGCCCGTGGGGAATTACGTTCTGGACTCCATAACAAACACATTGCAATGGCCAAATACCTCTGGGCCCCTGGGGTTTACTCACCGTATTGTTGCGCCACAGCTTGGGGCTTTCATTACAATTGTGAGATAGGTTTCAACATTGCTATAAATTACACGTCTGGGGTTAAGAGTTTTTTCTGCAGTACGTACCAAACACCCAATAACATTTGCAGATTTGAAAAATATTAAACTGAAAAAAAGTTTTCCTTTAAAGGAGCACTAGAAAGAAAAGTGAGGGCTTTTTTTAGGGGTCCCTGAATATCGACTGCTTATCTTGCGCGCAGCGATGTAGTAATTTGCTGGTTAATATATATGAATATGAGGGCAAAGTGACCTTTGTCGTCAATGTCGTCTGTGGGGTATGGAGACATGAAGTTTATCAATTTGGTGTGGATAATATATCTGTGAAATTCGCAAAAATGAGCTTTTTGGTCTAGTGCTCCTTTAACATGGAAAGGGATGCGGGGACCTGTGGTGTATCTAGGTCCCTTCAGGCTAGGGGCGAGTGGGGCCCCTATGATGTAACAACTCCTGCACCGAGAGGGGAGGCCCTATATGGGCTGTATTTTTTACGGGCCTTTATAGGGACGGGACGGTTGGACCCCCACTTTATAGACCAAGACACTCACATTAAGAATGACGATTGGACCCCCAATTTTTGGAGCGAGACCTGGCACTAAACTTGACGGCTAGACCCACACTTTTTCAGTTGGACAGAGATCTTGAAATTAAAATTGATGGTTAGACCCTCAATTTTTGGACCAAGACTTTGAGATTAATATTGACGGTTGGATCCTTATAGTTTTTGGACAGAGACCCTGACACTAAAATTGATGGGTGTACCCCAACTATTTGGACTGAGACCCTAACATTAAAACTTATGGTTGGACCCCCTTATTTGCTACTGAAGCTAAGCCAAGCTATGCCACTTCATGTAACCTGCCATCAGTACCAGGCACCACGTACTAGCAGTGAGGGACAACAGCATTTTTTTTGAGAGAGACAAATTTTGTAAAGTGGTGAAATACGTGTCGTGGGTTACATAACCAAAACTGAAGACAATCCATGGAGCTCTAAGTCATCCCTCCCCCTTCTAGTTTGAAGGGTAGATAACGCAATCCCTGACAAAATTAATGACACAAAACACTAGACATTCACGTCTTACTCAAGTTTCATTTACATATATTTATGTATACACATACACACCACTACTTAAAGATGCTCTTGGCCGAAAAGTGAGGGAGTTAGGTTTTGCTCATTTCATACACCTGTGGCTAATTGATGTAGATTTTAACCAATAGAAGTTACATCACATTGTCTGCTTTTTACATCAATTTTCACGCATCTCGCGCAAGTGAACAAATTCCAACAGTTAAATGGGAAAACACTTACAAACTTTGAATTTTTGGGTCGGGATTTAGTTATGTATATGGAATCTGTACCGCAGAGATATTCCAAATTAGTGTGAGACTCACACTAAATACGCCCTTACTTTTCGTCCGAGAGCACCTTTAAGAGAAGTATTTGCAATATCTTACATCATTCATCATGTAGGTAAATGAGGCAGAAAAGACAAAAGGTGCAGTATCTTTCAAGATGTCTAGTGGGCCTCTGGTTGAGCACCTGCCCCCTAATGGCATGCACCACAAACAACTACAATAACACCCACAACATTATACAATGGAACATAAGGAGCTTTAAGGCCAATTCTGAAGAAATTGACCCTCTGGCCACCACCTTCAACCCGGTCGTCTTCTGCCTACAAGAAACTTTTTTGAAAACCACTGACTATTACTCCCTCAACAACTTCGCTTGCTAATACAAACCTTAAGTGGACGCTGACAGGGCCTGTGGGGGCGTCTCCATTCTCGTTAGACATGATATCCCACACAGCCCTGTTCATGTGCACACCGACCTTTACGCCATCTGTATATCTATCTCCCTCCACAAAACTTTCACTCTTTGCAATATCTATCTCCCCCCAACACCAACATTCAACCAACCAGCCTTAACAACCTCATCTCTCAGCTTCCCACCCCCTTTATCCTTCTTGGTGACTTCAATGCTCACAACCCTCTGTGGGGCTCTATTACTACCACCCCCAGAGGGAAGCTCATCGAAAACGCTCTTCTTCAGCACAGCCTGTCCTTGCTCAACACTAACTCCCCAACCTACCTTCATCCTGCCACAGGCTCTCTCACCTGTATAGACCTGTCTATCTGTTGCCCTAAACTCCTCCCTAATTTTAGCTGGAGTTCGAGTCACTGCTGACCTCTGTGGTAGTGATCATTACCCTCTTCTTATACATTCCAACCTTTAAACCCCCACTGACCACACCCCCAATTGGAACCTCGAGAAGGCTGACTGGTCCGTTTTCGAAACCCTCTGTGACTCACACCTCTCCCCCCATCTCCTCAAAGATGAGGATCCCATGTTCAGTAATATCCTTATCAACATTGCCACCCGCTCAATTCCCAAAACCTTCAAACCCCCAAATCATCCCTCCAACCCCTGGTTCTCTGATGACTGCAAAACCACCATCAAGAACAGGAAAAGAGCCCTCAGGAACTTCAAAACTAACCCGACCACCCATAACCTCAACCTCTTTCGCATCAGTCGTGCCAAGGCCAGACGCACTATCTAGGACAGTAAAACCAACACTTGGAACAACTTCATCTCTTCTCTCACCACCAACACCCCCACTAAGAAGATTTGGAGAATGGTTAACAGCTTCCACGGCAGAGTGGGCAAATCTCCCATCTCCCATCTCTCTTGGAATGGTGACCTTCCCACTGAAAAAAAACATCGTTAACCACCTCGCCGCCTCTTTCAGCAACATCTCGTCCTCGACCAACTACTCCAATGCCTTCAAAACCAAAAAAGCTTGCGATAAAGCCCGGAGAATCACTTTTCCCTCCGACAACTCCGAAACCTACAACACCCCTCTCACCCTTTCTGAATTAAACCAAGCCATCCACGATGCTGGCTGCACCTCCAAGGGCCCAGATAACATCCCCTACCAGTTCCTGAAACACCTCCCCATCAAGGCCATCACTACCCTACTCACCATCTTAAACCACATTTGGTCCTCACACTCCTTTCCCCCTATCTGGGGGACAGCTATTGACATCCCCGTCCTTAAACCGGGGAAGGACTGTACCGACCCCTCCAGCTACCGCCCCATTGCCCTAACCTGCTGTCTCTGTGAAATTATGGAAAAGATCATTAATCAGAGACTAAACTGGTTCCTTAATTGAGACCAACAGAATCCTCTCCCCTCACCAAAGTGGCTTCCGAAAACGTCGCAATACCCTAGACCAGTTAATTACGCTCGACACCGCTATCTGAGAATCCTTTGCAAAAAAGGAACACCTCATTGCCATATTTTTGACTTCGAGAAAGCTTTCGACACTACTTGGAAATATGGCATTACCCGCAAACTTCACACCATCGGCCTCAGAGGC
>JAIGNY010002896.1:0-11380 GCA_020152595.1 Chiridota heheva
AAATTGGGCTAAAAAGCAAAATCTTAAAATCGATGCTGATAAAGCAGCACATGATGTTCGTGGCCCATCGATTAGAAATACTAAGGCATGATAGAAAACTCATTTGAATTGCAACTAGAACTAGAAAAATGCAAAGAAAGAAACATATGGCAGGGTGACAATAGTATGAACCAAAAACTTGATATTTCTTCAAGAAAATGGGAATGTGCTAAAATTACCTCACATTGAGGACAAAGAAGATTTAGATGCTTATCTAAACCGCTTGAAAGATATGTAAAGAACCAAATAATGGGATGAAGATGACTGGATGATAAATTTAAAGCGCCCTCTTATTCATCATTTGTATTTTATTCGTATTATTTGCAAGCCAATTAAGCTATTAAGTTTTCATACACAAGTAAAACAATGGATCTTAAAAGTTGAAGAGATTTTAGAAATAGGACAAGCAATAGGAATATCAGGGCAAAACCTTTTGAGACTATGAAAAAGGAAAGAGATAATCAAAAAAGCAAAGGAACAAAACAATGCTGACAAAGCAACTGTCTGATCATGCCCATCGATTAGAAACACGAAGGCATGATAGGGAACTGTCATGAAGTTTTATAATTTCTCAGTATCAAAACTAGAGACTATTTAATCTGGGCTAATGACTGACCAAGAGATGATTTGTTTGAAACTATTTTCCCCATCATAATGACTCTTTGTTTTCTAAAATTTTATTGATAAGAAGCTGTCATCAAAAACCATCTGTTTTATGTCATTTTATTATAATCCTTAGATTTGAAGCAGGAAATTGTACAGTCTGCACAAGTGACCGTATGACCTCAAGAATTCTTTGTTTTATCTGACTAGAATAACTAATAGTTTTGTATTATGCATCAATCAAAATTGTGTTAAAGTGTAGAAATTTGCCCTCCACCTAATATTGATGATTTGGCAGTTTCTAACTTCTGACCAATGAGATGTCTGATACTCCTTTTGAATAAATTAATAATAAATAAGGTCAGTACCTAGTATTGTGATTGGTTCATTCTCAGGAGTGGTCATAGAAAAATATTTGGTCCATCAAACAAAAGGGGTGGAGTAGAGAATGTTTTCGGGAGAGCATGGGTGGGTTTTTCGCTGGTACAGTAATGAAATGCTTTGATAATTGTGATACAAATATACATCTGGTGAACTTATTCTAAATTTGTAATCCTCTGTATGTTGAATTCTGAAATACATGTGGACATGAGCAATACTTTTGTGTATTTTGTAATTGTTAAGTTAAAGCCTGCATTTTAATGATGACATGGCGGCAATGCGGTGGGATTAAATAAAGCCAAAGGCACCAGACCATCAAAATTTGTGAAAACTTAACCGTATGACTGTTCGATGTGATGTATTCTGCTACCATTTTGATTTGATGTTATTTTTACCGTTCGATGTGATGTATTTGCTACCATTCGATTTGATGATATTTGCTACCGTTACCGATGTGATGTATTCTGCTACCGTTCGATTTGATGTTATTTGGCTACCGTTTGATATGATGTATTTTGCTACCATTCGATTTGATGATATTTGCTACCGTTCGATGTGATGTATTCTGCTACCGCTCGATTTGATGTTATTTGCTACCGTTTGATATGATGTATTTTGCTACCATTCGATTTGATGATATTTGCTGCGTCGATCTGATGTATTTTGCTACCGTTGATTTGATGTTATTTGCTACCGCTCGCATGTGATGTATTTTGCTACTGTTCAAACTGATGTTACGTATACCGCTTGAGGTGATGTAATCTGCTACCGCTGGAAGTGCGTGATTTCTGTTGCCGCCGTATGAGAGGGACAGGATAAAGAGGGTCCAATCACGAGACGGCGGAGATACTGGAATAAATTGGGTGAGTAGCATTGCACTTTTCATTGTGCTCATATTTGGGAACATGACAAGTTGCTCTTCGCTTGCTCACCATTTTTATTTATTTTGACTTCTAATCAATGTGTTTATTAGGTATTATCCAGTAATCCAGGAAAGGGCTGTTGCCTGATAGATCGGGTTATTGTAAGATGCTAATTTTTGATGTTTTGATAGAATTCATGTGATAATTTTGCAAGTGGCATAATTAATTGTTTTTCAACCTTGTGTGAGCCTTTTAATTGATTGGTTGTGTTTTCCTGAACTATTAGGAGTTCAGTGTGTGATTGGTTAGGTTTCCTAAACTATTAGGAGTTCAGTGTTTGATTGGTTGTGCATATTTCCTGAACTATTGAGAGTTCGGTGTTTATGGATAACTCTTGACAGACCAATTACAAGGTCCCAAAGAGTTATCGGAATATGGATGATCAAAGTATTTGAAGGGGAGCAGAATGGGTCTGTAGTAGCTCTTATGAGCTACATGCAGGATATGTTGGCAATGCAAAGATGAGATGGAGGGGAGGATAGACGCGGCCAGAGGGAGCAAATGGAACAGGCCCTAGCAATCCAGCGTGGGGAGGCTGGCGAAAATCAGACTCTTGGAGGATAGACAACAAGATAGGGGGAATCCTAAAATACGGGTCCCAACCATGAGGCCTTCCGATGATATTGATGTATTTAAGTACTTTTGAATATATCATCATGCGTGTGAATGGGGTGGATGAAGAAAATTGGGCTACATGGTTAGCACCAGAGTTAAGTGGGAAGGGCTAGAGAGGCTACTCTGCATTGTCTCTAGAAAAATTAAGGAACTACAAGGCTATTAAACAGGCTGTCCTTGCAAGATACAAATTAAATGCAGAAGCCTATAGGCAGAAATTTAGAACTGCTCAGAAATGTGCTGATGAATCGTTTACTGAGTGGGTGTTAGGATAGATCACCTATTAGACAGGTGGATTGACACAGCAGGTGTCAAAACAAAGCATGATGAAGGAGCTCATTGCTATTGAACAGGCTTTAGGGTTAGTTTCTAGGATTTGTCAGTATGGCTTAAGGAAAAGTAACCAAAAACACTAAAGGATCTAACTACTTTAGCAGATGGAAATTGTTTAGCTCTGGCTGGCATGACAAGTGGGGAAAATAGAAAGAATGGGAAAATTCTGGGCCTTCACAATTCAATAGAAATAAAAACCCCAGTAACCCCACCATAAAAGGGGATGAAAGAGGTGATCAAAACCTCCTAATTTCTTCCAACAAAGGAGACAAGAACTTGTAATTATTGTAAAGAACAAGGGCACATAGTAAAAGACTGTCCAGTTCTAAAAGAAAACATGCAAAACCTTCTAGTACCAATTTTTAGAAAAGCCACAGCTGAAAGTAGTTTTGAGAGTCAAGGTCGTGTAAATGGCAAGAAAAATTACTCTGTTAAGAGACACAGGCTGTAATCAATCAGTGGTACAAAGTATGTTGAGAAGAGATTTATGCTCCCAAATAGAGAGGTCAGTTTGCATGATGCTTTTGGTAGGGTCACCAAGTGTCAGTTAGCAAGGGTATTTTTGAGTTGTAAGTTCAAAACCGGTTGGATTGAAGTTGCTGTCTCTCATCAACTCCATAGAGAGATGTTATTAGGAATGATGTGTGTGGAGAGGCTGTTAAAGAGATATCAGTTGTTACTAGGAGTAGAGCACAGGAAAATGGAACAGAGAGAGTTGAAATGATTGAGAATAGCAAACAGGTGTGAGAAGTAAGAAATGGAAGATGATACCATGGAGTAGATTATCCAATATGTGGAAAAGAGTGAGGAAATAGGAGGATGTGGTTGGGGTGATTGATGAGAAGGAGTGTATCAGTGGGGTAGACACATGTAATAGTGAAGGCTGGGATATTCTGAAAGTGAATAAAGAGAATCTTTACCAAGAGCAGATGAATGATGTAAGTCTGAGTGCGGTGAAGGATAGAGTTGTCTCTGAAGGACATTGATAAGCATAGAGTGTGTTTTTTTCTGGAAGGATAACATACTAAGATTTAAAGTGGGTTTCTACAAACCCAAAGTTGCCGAAAATATATATTCAAATTGTTGTTCCTTTGAAGTATAGAAGCCAGTTGCTTAAGCTTTGCTCATGATATTCCTCTGTCAGGTCATTTGGGTTTCTAGTAAAACACGAGCGTGTATTACCACATTTTTATTACCTGGTATTTTCAAGGGAGGTAACTGACTATTGTAGATCATGCCCATTTATGTCAAAAACGGCAGATCGTAAGGGTGTAAAGAAGGCCCCTTTAGTACCGTTGCCATAATTGACACACCTTTCAAAGGGTGGGAATGATCTGATTGGCCCTTGCCAAAGTCAAAATCGGGCAATAAATATGCGTTAGTGATCGATTGATTATGCTACAAGGTACCCAGAGGTTGTTCCCATCCCAAATATGGAAGCAGCGATAATTGCTCAAGAAATGGTAACAGATATTTTCTAGGTGGGACTGCCTGATTGAAATCCTAAGTGACCAAGGTACAAATTTCACCCCAAGCTTTTCAAGAGGTTTGTAAATTACTTCAAATCAATCATCTGAAATCAACTCCCTACCATCCACAAACCAATGGGTTATTGAGAAATTAACTGGACTTTGAAAGCTATGTTGAGGGCCTATGCTGATAAAGAGGCAGAAATTGGGACAAATATGTTCTTATCTTTTATTTGCATATAGAGAAGTGCCTCAAGAAAGCACTGGCTTTAGTCCGTTTGAGCTGCTCTATGGGAGAAATCCAAAGGGGTCCCTAACTATAGTCCATGACTCATGGCTCGAGGGTACTACAGATGAGGGCCAAACATTATTGACTATGTATTAAATTTGAGACAGAATTTATCTGAGTTGGCTAATTTAGCACAGACTGCTTTGTCAGATTCTCAAAAGAGTCAAAGACATGTACATAGAAACTGTGTGAGAGTGACGATGGTGCGGGCTAGAGAGTACTTGTACTGTTGCCTATGATACAAACAAGTTATTAGCTGAGTGGAATGGCCCATATGTCATTTCTAAGAAGATTAGCCATGTGAATTATGGAGTCAAGGTCTGCAAGGGTACCAGATGCAGGGAAGTTGTGTTTCATGTTAATATGCTTAAACCATGGATTGAAAGGGAAATCAATTATTGTCAGATCAATGAACATGAATCATGCTTACCTGATGGTGATATCAGGAGGGACCCATAGAGGTTCCGGTAAATTTCAACAAACACAAACATGGAAAGATGTCTATATATCCAAAATGTTTCCAACAACAATTATGTCAACTGAAGACACACTTGACATTTGTTGATGTGTTTCTGGATGTTCCAGGAAAAACTAGTGTAGAACATGATATCTTGTTGATTCTGAAACCCTAATAAAGCAAAAACTATACAGACTTCCACATGCACTTAAGGAACAAGTGGGAGGAAATAAATGAATTGCTTCAGATGGGTATTGTCCAACCTTCTACTAGTCCCTGGGCATCTCAATAGTGATTGTCCCTAAAAAGGACAAACAGATAAGAATGTGTGTACTGACGAAAACTGAATGATGTCAGTTCCCAATGCTTACCCTATCCCTAGAATTGATGATATGATAGGATGATGTAGGCTGGTCCATATATATGTCACTTCACTTGATTTGACTAAGGGCTATCAAATCCCTTTGACAGAATCAGCTAAGGAAAGGTCCGCATTTATCACCCCATTTGGTCTGTTTGAGTACACAACTATGCCATTTGGGCTAAGGAATGCACCAGCTACTTTTCAGTCCCTGGTGGATAAATTGTTGAATGGAATGGGTGACTTTTGCAAGGGCATACATTGATGATATTGTTATTTTCAGTGATGACTGGAAATCATCTAGATCACATAAATCAGGTTCTGGAAAAGTTGAGGGGTGCTGGTTTAACTGCAAAAACCAGACAAATGTAACTTTGGGGAATCAAAATTGCCGTATCTTGGTTTTGTGGTAGTGGTTCACTCTTCCACTGATCCAAAAGGTTGAGGGGCTATCAAAGAATATCCACGACCTTTACCAAAAACTGATGTGAGAGCATTTTGGGTTTGGTTGGTTACTATCGTCTTTGTCCCAAATTTCTCTGAGAAGGCCAGTGTCCTTACTAATTTAACTAAGAAGAAAATGCCAAAAACTGTTGTCTGGAATGATGAACATGACAAAGCTTTTATGGAATTTGAAAGCCGCACTTCTTGTGAGCCTGTATTATCTAGTCCAAATTTTGATAAGAAATTGCTTTTGCAAACTGATGCATCTGATAATGGGTTAGGGGCTGTATTGACTCAATGCGATGATGAAGGTCACAACACCCAGTAATCTATCTCAGTCGCAAGCTTTTGCCAAGAGAAAAGAACTATGCCACCATTGAGAAGGAATGTTTAGCCATTGTTTGGGCTATTCAAAAGTTGTATCCTTATTTATATGGTACAGAGTTTATAATTCAAACAGATCATAGGCCACTGAAGTGGCTTGAGCAAATGAAGAGTAACAATGCTAGATTGAGTCGTTGGTCATTGCAACACATAACCTGCATGTTTACAATTGAGCACATACCTGGTGTGCAGAACAAATTGCAGATGCACTTTCTCGGTGTTGACAAGTTTGGATTATTTTATATATAATCTTATTTTTGTTGTTCCCCAGTTGTGAACCATTGATTGTTGCATGCTTTGTTACTCACTCACTAAGTAGTTTGAACATATTGCGATGTATCTACATGAAACTCGGGAATCGCATATATATGAATACACAATTTTGAATATGTAATTCAACCATGTTCTTAGTTGTTTTATAGTACTTAGGTAAGTGTGTACAACTAGCTGGATGTCTACAGTGAAGTCAATTCTGGGCATTTTGGAACTTGCAGGTAATCTTGTATTTTATGCACAGTATCTGTGTACCTCAATTTCAAAATTGGTTGTTTTAAAATGGCACTGCTGTTTCTTCTTTTCAAAAAGGGGGATGTGAAGTTTATAATTTCAGTATCAAAACCCAGAGACTATTTAATGTGGGCTAATGACTGACCAGAGATGATTTGTTTAGAAACTATTTTCCCATCATAATGACTCTTTGTTTTCTAAAATTTATTGATAAGAAGCTGTCATCAAAAACCATCTGTTTTATGTCATTTTATTATAATCCTTAGATTTGAAGCAGGAAATTGTGACAGTCTGCACAAGTGACCGTGACCTCAAGAATTCTTTGTTTTATCTGACTAGAATAACTAATAGTTTTGTATTATGCATCAATCAAAATTGTGCTTAAAGTGTAGAAATTTGCCTCCACCCAATATTAATGATTTGTGCAGTTTTTAACTTGACCAATGAGATGTCTGATAACTTCTTTTGAATAAATTAATAATAAATAAGGTCGAGTACCTGGTATTGTGATTGGTTCATTCTCAGGGTGGTCTAGAAAAATATTTGGTCCATTTAACAAAAGGGGATGGTGGACAATGTTTTGAGGAAGAGCATGGGTGGTTTTGCTGGTACAGTAATGGAAATGCTTTGATAATTATGTGATAAATATACATCTGGTGAACTTATTCTTAAATTTGTAATCCTCTGTATGTTGAAAAGGTTCTAAAATACATCATGGACATGAATACTTTGTGTACTTTTGTAATTGTTAAGTTAAAGCCTGCCTTAATGATGACAGGAACTTATTGAATTGCAACTAGAACTAAACTTTGAAAAACATGTGGACAATTGACACTATTATGAACCAAACACTTGATACTTCACTAAGAAAGGAATCGCCTAAATTTACCTCACTTTGAGAACAAAGAAGATTTGATGTTTATCTATTTGTTTTCCTACACAGTGTTGGCATGTACCCCTCAGAATTATCTCACTAAGAGGACAAGAAAATTCTGATTCTTATATCAACATTTTGAAAGATTTGTAAAGAGAGAACCAACATTTGGTTAGTGACTGGGTGTATTTAGCACCACATATTTGCTTTTTGTAGCCATGTTGTTTAAATCAACAAATAGTTTGCTATTTGGTAACATTGATCTTAAACACAGAGATTTTAGAAATAAGACCAGCTTGGACGGACTATCAGAGCAAGACCTTCCACACTGTATAGATAAGGAAAGAGAAAAACAAAAACAAATTGTTGCTTACAAAGCAGCAGGTGATGATCGTGCCCATCAATTAGAAATATGAAGGCATGATAGAGAACTTATTGATTTGTAACTAGAACTAGAAACACGAAGAAAGAAACACATCTGACAATTGACACTAGTATGAACCAAACACTTGATACTTTAAGGAAAAGGGCATGTGCCCCTAAATTACCTCACATTGAGAATGAAGATTTAGATGCTTATATGAGCCATTTGAAACATACGTGAAGAACCAACAATGGGATGAAGATGACTAAAGTATTAAATTGAAGCACCTTTTTTTTATATATTTTATTATATTCGTATTAATTGCAAGCAAACTATTAAGAAGTCATACACAAGTGAAACAGTGGATCTTAATCTTGAAGAAATTTTAGAAATAAGACCAGCTTTAAGCCTACCAGGACACGACCTTCCACACTATATAGATAAGGAAAGAGATAATCAAAAGCAAAACAAAATCGCTGCTGACAAAGCAACACGTAATGATCATACCCATCGATTAGAAATACTAAGGCATGATAGAGAACTATTGAATTACAACTATAAAACACAAAGAAATAAAGACATAGGGCAGGTGACACTAGTATAAACCAGACACTTGATACTTCTTCAAGGACAACGGAATGTGCCCCAAAAATTATCTCACTATGAAGACAAAGAAGATTTAGATGCTTATATCAAGCGTTTTGAAAGATTTGTAAACAACGAAGATGAAGGACGGAAATTTAAGAGCCTCTTTTGTATCATTTGTATTATATTCAGTATTAATTGCAAGCAAAGCATTAAGTTTTCATACACAAGTGAGAAAATGTTTCAGTAAACTTGAAGAAAGTTAGAAATAGAACGGCTTTAGGACTATCAGGGCAAGACCTTCCACACGATATAAAGGAAAGAGATGCTCAAAAAGCAAACGAAATCGATGCTGATAAAGCAGCACATGATGTTCGTGCCATCGATTAGAAATACTAAGGCATGATAGAAAACTCATTGAATTGCAACTAGAACTAGAAAATGCAAAGAAAGAAACATATGGCAGGTGACAATAGTATGAACCAAAACTTGATATTTCTTCAAGAAAATGGGAATGTGCCCCAAAATTACCTCACATTGAGGACAAAAGAAGATTTAGATGCTTATCTAAACCGTTTTGAAAGATATGTAAAGAACCAACAATGGGATGAAGATGACTGGATGATAAATTTAGCGCCCTCTTATTCATCATTTGTATTTTATTCGTATTATTTGCAAGCCAATTAAGCTTATTAACTTTTCATACACAAGTAAAACAATGGATCTTTAAAAGTTGAAAGAGATTTTAGAAATAGGACAAGCAATAGGAATATCAGGGCAAAACCTTTTGAGACTATAAAAATAAGGAAAGAAATAATTAAAAGCAAAACAAAAACAATGCTGACAAAGCAGCTGTCGATCATGCCCATCGATTAGAAACACGAGAAGGCATGATAGGGAACTTATTGAATTGCAACTAGAACTAGAAAACACAGAAAGAAACATGCTTAGGGCAGGTGACACTAGTATGAACCAAACACTTGATACTTCTTCAAGGAAAGGAATGCGCCCTAAATTACCTCACTTTGAGAACAAAGAAGATTTAGATGTTTATCTAAACTGTTTCCTACACCGTGAAGTGGCATGTGCCCTAAATTATCTCACTAAGAGGACAAAGAAGATTTAGATTCTTATATCAACTGTTTTGAAAGATTTGTAAAAGAACCAACAATGGGATGATGACTGGGTGGTAAATTTAAGCACCCGCCTTTTTAGCACTTTTATTACATTCGTATTAAATGCAAATCAAACTATTAAGTTTTCATACACAAGTGTAACAATTGATCTTAAACTTGAAGAGATTTTAGAAATAAGACCAGCTTGACGGACTATCAGAGCAATTAGACCTTCCACAGTATAGATAAGGAAAGAGAAAAACAAAAACAAATTGTTGCTTACAAAGCAGCAGGTGATGATCGTGCCCATCAATTAGAAATATGAAGGCATGATAGAGAACTTATTGATTTGTAACTAGAACTAGAAAACACGAAGAAAGAAACATACGGCAATTGACACTAGTATATAACAAACACTTGATACTTTAAGAAAATGGGCATGTGCCCCTAAATTACCTCACATTGAGGCCGAAGATTTAGATGCTTATATGAGCCATTTTGTTTGGAAACATACGTAAGAACCAACAATGGGATGAAGATGACTAAGGCGGTAAATTGAAGCACCTTTTTATATATTATTTTATTATATTTATTATTAATTGCAAGCAAACTATTAAGAAGTCATACACAAGTGAAACAGTGGATCTTAATCTTGAAGAAATTTTAGAAATAAGACCAGCTTTAAGCCTATCAGGACACGACCTTCCACACTATATAGATAAGGAAAGAGATAATCAAAGCAAAACAAAATCGCTGCTGACAAAGCAACACGTGATGATCATGCCCATCGATTAAATACTAAGGCATGATAGAGCTTATTGGAATTACAACTATAAAACACAAAGAAATAAAGACATAGGGCAGGTGACACTAGTATAAACCAGACACTTGATACTTCTTCAAGGACATGGAATGTGCCCCCAAAATTATCTCACTATGAAGACAAAGAAGATTTAGATACTTATATCAAACGTTTTGAAAGATTTGTAAACAACCAACAATGGGATGAAGATGACGGACGGTAAATTTAAGAGCCCTCTTTTTGTATCATTTGTATTATATTCGTATTAATTGCAAGCAAAGCATTAAGTTTTCATACACAAGTGAGAAAAATGGCTGCGTGAGACTTGAAGAAAGTTTCGAAATAAGGACAGCTTTAGGACTATCAGGCAAGACCTTCCACACTATATAGATAAAGAGATACTCAAAAGCAAACGAAATCGATGCTGATAAAGCAGCACATGATGTTCGTGCCATCGATTAGAAATACTAAGGCATGATAGAAAACTCATTGAATTGCAACTAGACCTAGAAAATGCAAAGAAAGAAACACATATAGCAGGTGACAATAGTATGAACCAAAACTTGATATTTCTTCAAGAAAAATGGGAATGTGCCCCAAAATTACCTCACATTGAGGACAAAGAAGATTTAGATGCTTATTTAAACCGTTTTGAAAGATATGTAAAGAACCAAAAATGGGATGAAGATGACTGGATGATAAATTTAAGCCCTCTTATTCATCATTTGTATTTTATTCGTATTATTTGCAAGCCAATTAGAAACATTAACTTTTCATACACAAGTAAAACAATGGATCTTAAAAGTTGAAGAGATTTTAGAAATAGGGAAAAAAG
>JAIGNY010002897.1:0-5000 GCA_020152595.1 Chiridota heheva
TTCAAATGTGTACCTGTGCGAAGTAACTGTTGATATTTAGCTTGCATCATGTTCCATTAACAATTTCAGAGATAATTCTGCGGCTCAATTTCCATAAAGGCATTCGGTGATGAAATAAACAAATTGTGGGTTGGACTGTTAGATGAGGAATATCCCTGGCATGCCTAGAACTTAGATGGACTGCTTGCACATCACTGAAAAAAATTGTCACAGGTCATTAACAATTTTCGAGATAATACAGCTGCTCAATTTCCGTAAAAGACGCGTACGTTCGGTGATGAAACAAAACAAACTGTGTGTTGGACTTAGATCAGGAATATCCGCCTGGATGGATTGAATGCACATCACTGAAAAAAGCCTTGTTGGGGCTGCATAAATCAAATTTATCAATGCACAAAAAAAAAAAGGCGTGATGCCGGTATTGACTTCTGATACTACATAGTGCTGTACCGAGGGTAGTTAATAGGCATATAGATTTTTCGGTGCGCATGTGCGTGGGTGTTTGGCGGGGTGGGGATGAGAGTTTCAAATTTCTACCCCTCAAAATGTGAAATGGAAATCATATAATATATTTATTTTTGGTAAAGATGCTCGTAAGTTATCTAATGTGGCGAAAATTAATTATATCATTAATAGGCGGATATATATATATTCATGATTTTCTGATTTCTTATGCATGCAAAACGTTAGGATGTAATTTCTGATTGAGTTTTCAATTTTGAGAATGCTAAAAAGAAGCATGAATTTATTCCCCCTTTGTCTGTGCCGTAACCCCCATTGCCTGTCTGCCTCCCCCTTGTCTGTCCGATCGTTCCTGTGCATATATATGGCGAAACGGGGCGCGAGATTTCCGATGTTTACAAGTTGAAAATCTAAGTTTCAGTTCCACGAACTTTACATCCTTACGCTGTAAACACGCTAAACATTGAGATAACGTCACCCGGATCCCCTACAATTACGTAGCCAGAAAAGGGGGATTTAAGTTACTTTAAATTCCATCCTTACGCTGTATACACGTTAAGTATGGAGTTTACGGCACCAGAGCACGGAGTTTACGTTGCCAGGAATAAGGCATTTCAGTTACATTAAAATGCATTTTTACGTTGTAAACACGTTTAACATGGAGAATAAACCACCCGAAACACAACGTTTACGTCGCCAGAAATAAGGCATTTAAGCTGCATTAAATAAGATTTTTACGTTGTAAACACACCAAACATTGAGATTACGTCACCCGAAGCACCGCGTTTACGTCGCCAGGAATGTGGCATTTAAGCTGCATTAAATAAGATTTTTACGTTGTAAACACATTAAACATTGAGATTACGTCACCCGAAGCACCGCGTTTACGTCGACAGGAATGGGGCAATTAAGTTGCATTAAATGTCATATTTCATGTAATTACGCTCTAAACCATATTAAACATGGAGTTTACGCCACACGGAGCCCGGCGTTTACGTGGCCAGAAAAATGGGGAATAAGTCACCATAAATTTTGTATTTACGTTGTAAACACGCTAAGCATAGAGTTTACGGTGCCCGGATTCAGGCGTTTACGTCACCAGAAATGTGGCAATTAAGTTACATTAAATATCATAATTCATGCAATTACGCTGTAAACCGCATAAACATGGAGTTTACGGAGCCCGGCGTTCGCGTCGCCCGGAGCGAGGCGGTTAAGTTGCCTTAAACATTATAGGAAACATGGTCACGGAAACACAAGTATAAGTCGTGTTTAAAAAGGCGGTTCCGTTCAGTTTAAGTGATGTTTAGGTCAGCGTAATCGCTAGTTTTTCTTGCCGTGTTTAAAATTAAAAGAAAAGAAAAAGACCACACCAATTTTTCAAACCGAAATATAAATTTTGGTTGCAGTGGTGAGGTGGGAGAGGTGGTGTGGCATGGGGGAGGGGGAGAGCTTTGAAAGATACATTTCTTAGCTCATTTTAATAAATATCCCGATTTTTGTGAGCCTATCACTTGAATTAAGTCTTTGCAAATGCTCAGCTTGAAAAGGTAATATAAGAAGGCATATAAAAACTGATAACAAGTTTACACCTGGTAAGAATTAATCGGACTGATAACCAGGTGTATAACAATTCGCAATTAATATGTACAACGTGGAGATTTCTGACAATAAAACAATAACAGTCTTAAGTTTTAATCCTAAAATTTGACCCTTTTTTGGCGTTCTCAATTAAATTAAATTAGTTTTCTTTAACCCTTCCAAAAATCTTGAAATTAGTGTCATTTTAATCAAAAAAGTAATTGCACGCACATAATTCTATTTCTTATGACGTAAAGATTTGACATCATCGAGACAACCATGTTGAATCATTTTCCCACATATTCATGGGATTCCTATTTAGATCAGTGGCGTAGCCAGAATTATATAGTCAGGGGACAGTCAGGGGGGCAACACTCCTCGTTAGGGGGGTAAAGCTGTAAAGGTAGAAATTTTCAACCAAAATAATAATATATTAATTTGCGGGGAGCCCAGGGCCGTAGGTAGGGTCACTTCTCAGGAGGCAAGAACCCCATAAATTTCTTGATTACAAGTTGGTACAATAAGTGTCCATCAAACGTTAATGCCGCCAATCTGAAAATCTTGTTCAATTTACAGGAAATTTTCTTCGTTTTGGGGAAATTTCCTTTATTTTTGGAAATTTTTCTTCACTTTGCGTGAAATTTTCTTCACATTGTGGGAAATTTTCTACGGTTTTTAGGAAATGTTGCCAAATTGTACTAAAATTACCACAAAAAATTTACCAAATTTTCTTTGAATTTTACCTATTTAAAATTGTTTATTTTAATCATTTCCCAATTTTACTTCCCAACTTGCAAGAAAGAATCCAACCCGGTAAGTGAAACCTCTTTGGATAAAGCTTTTCTCTTCTCCCCTCTGCCTCTGACCTTCCCAGTCCATTGCAGTGTCGAATGCAGTACTGTACTACATTATTACCGAAGAACACTTAATTGAAATATGATAAGTATTTTAAATGGCAGAGGCTATAGCTTTGCCAAATTCAAATGTTTTTTTTTTTATATTGTTAAGAGGTATGGGCCCGGAGTTCAAACATTAGGTTTCCTATCTATATACAAAATCATCATTTAAAAAAAATATCACTGGGAATTGGGGAGGGAGGGGTGAGGAAGAAAATGAAACTGGGGAAATCTCCCCCTTCCCCTCTGGCCACTATTTTAGATTTATTAGGAGAAAATCAAATCTGCCCACCACCTGAAAGACTCATGGCTAAACGGAATGCTACTTTGGGCCCCTACTCCCCTCTCATCTTCCTTTGCAATTAGTTTTTTTTTGGATATAAGACTAATATACCTGTTTATACAAAAAATAAACCAGAAAATTAAAATGTGGAGTGGTTCTGAAGCCTATTTTTTAGAAGCTATTGTAGTGCAGGTGGGATCATGATAAACATTATGTTATGGACTCCTATGAAATGTCACTCCTTACGATATAATTAACATCTGAGGATATTGAGATCTGCTTAATTTCATTTTGTTAATCAGTTAGAGCCCCCAGCGAGACCCCATTTGAATTTCAAGTCAACATGTTTCATGGCCCCTTCCTCTCCAAACAGAGAAATGTTGAATATGATAGTCGTATAAAGCAGGTTTTAAAGCAATAGCAACTTTGTGCGTATAACTCTTTAGTGTCAATTTCCCCCCTCCCATAGTTGTGGGAATGAATCTTTGATTGGTGCTAATACACTATAAATATCCGTGTTTTAAACTGACAAGTTTTTACATTAAGTTTTAAAATGTAGATAGATATATTGGGTATTTTACATCCAGTCTTCAACAGTTAAGTTTATATTGAAATAATCCACCTGTGAAGAACTGATGGATGACGGCCCGCCGGAAGTTGAACCAGGGACATCTAACTTGGCAATGTCAGGATATGACCACTAGACCAAAGTATTATTAAGCTCTCAGATAATTATACAAAGTCACTAATGTGGACCAACCCGTGACTCACATCCTTTGCAACTGTCTGACTGTTGCGATTGTTCAGCATTGAGAAGTAATGTACTTCAAGTGCAATTCAAAGGTGGTAGTGTCTATCAGTTCATCTAGTCTTTGTCCTGGGAGAATAATAATGTTATTACAGACAATAAACAAAGAAACTTAAGTTTATGAAAGGGTAGTAATTCACAACAGTATAAAAGAGATTAATTTGATAGAAATCTACAGGTTGTGGGCCACAGTGGGTGGAGTCAAGATAGTAAATATGTAAATAAATAAATAGGATATTTCAACAACATAAGTATGTGCACACTATTTAACGACATAAGCATGCCACACAAGAAACAAAAGTGGCATGCACTTGTAAAGATTGAAAAGTTCAAGTTTTTGCACTAAGCCCCACCCGCTCATTATTATGTATAATATCGACACCAAAAACAAAAGGTACCATCTTTCAGTAATGATTAATCAATGTATCAAAATCTGTAATCCTGAACAGTGTTGAAAACATTAATTCTAATCGAGGGTTGAATTTTGTTGAAAAAGAATTTCGTCGTGTCATTCAAGAGTTTGAATCCGTTAGGAAGAGTTATTTCCAGAAAAGTAGGAAACTGAGCATTTGAATGTGTACGATAAGCCTTAAGATAATCGGTGTAGTGCCTTTTATCTTTAACTGACAGTGGATTTCTTTTAACCTTTATTTATCAATTTAAAACGTAGGCTATATATATATATATATATATATATATATATATATATTATGCAAATCGAGTATGCAAATGACGGCATTTTCTTTATCCTGTTTATCAATATCTCCACATATATTAGCAAAAATGCCCACTTTTCGGTCGAGCGGAAAATGAAAGAAATTTTACAAAAATTGAAGGGGATTTTCCTGAAAATTAAAGACAATTTCACGAAAATGAAGGACATTTTGAAGAAAAGTCTTTACAATTTCTGAGTGGAAAATGAAGGAAATTTCACGAAAAAAAAGAAACAAATTTCACGAAAATGGAAGAA
>JAIGNY010002897.1:10000-38685 GCA_020152595.1 Chiridota heheva
ATTAAGCCTCAGTTTTAGAACAGTTTAAAAACATGATAGTATGCAATCTTATGATCTTAATAGGATGTTAAGACATTTTCATCTTGTTTATATTTCAAAGGAATACAAATACGGCATTCATGCACAAAAACCAAGTGAATGATTCACGGCACGATCACATCGAAATGATATTGTGAGCAGTGGATTTAGAGGCACAGCTCACAACCATTACATTCTCAGATTATAGTTATCATCCAAACGTAAGAATATACTGAAGTGCATGTTATTTGAAAATTGAATGCGATATTAACGAATTGAAGGGAAAATAAAGTGAAGGAGAATTTGGTAAAATTGAAAAAAATTATTAGTAAAATTGAAGAAACTTTTGGTGAAATTGAAGGTTTCCCGAAAAGTAAGAATATTTCCCGTTAAGTGAAGGAATTTGATTTTTGCCATCACACAAGGGCGTAGGAAGCGGGAGGGGGGGGGGGCTAAACAAAATTCAGGGGGTTAAACTATGCTTTAGCCCCCACCCCACTTCTCATATACGAAAAACCCCTTATAAGACCCACTTTAAATAATATAACTTTATAGGATATCGTCATATGTTCTAATTTCTTCGATTATGTTGAAAAAAAGGTAATGCAATTTCGATGGAGACTTTATTACTTCTTAGCACCCTCATATTCATTTTGAGCTGATCGAAGCTGTACTAAACATAACATTTGCGTGCTACCGCAGACTTTGAGTGCGGGCAGCATAATTATTTTTCCCAGAAGTGTTTGAATATAACTGTATATGTATAAAGAAAAAGAAATGCTTTTTCATAGAGAAAGAACTGTTTTGTTATAGGCTGGACAACCCCTTACTTAAATTGATCCCATGGGCTGACGGGATATACCTGAAAACAGCTTCCCTCATTCTCAGATATGTCAAAGAAGGTTGTTTTATAGATGTAAGCTTGGACATTTTGAATAAACATGTTTTACAGACTAACACGTGTCTTTTTTTTTGCGTATCTACCTGGTCTCTTTTTTAGCTCCATGGCCTGGAGTCTACGATCGAATCCTTTTTGTAATAAGTGATAGACCTATACATAAACATATTTATATATTTGAAGCGGCCTCTTATTGGCTAGGCTTGGGGACCCCAACTTGACCACAACTTGTGCCTTTCATGATGACTGATAGCAAGTCTGTTAGAGTTCAAAAAGAAGATAACAAAATGTCACTTTTTCATTCTTCTTTGGAAAAAAAGAGAGAAAAAATGCCCAAAGCGCCAAACATGCCCAAGAAACCATGCCAAAACGAGGCCTCTGGGTGGGGATGGTGGTCGAGGTCCTTGGAGAAATAGCTTCAGCCCCCCCAAGAAAAAATTGTTCCCTGCCACTGCCATCACATATATATATATATATATATATATATATGTATATATATATATATATATATATTGTTGTGTGTGTGTGTGTGTTTGTGTGTGTGTGTTTGTGTGTGTGTGATCATGAGTGGACCATTATGATGAGTATATGATGAGACATTCTGAGGTGCGCTGTACCTAGAAGCCTGGGAGTCACAAACGTGAAGTGGGAATTAAGCTCATGGCCCCAGTGGTATCTGGCATTCCCAACCAATTACTGATTGTCTTGTCATGATTTGAGACAATGTTTTGACCAGATACTTTAAATTATATTGCTATATTGTTATATTCTTCATGTTAACACAAAAAATGACCCATAAAATCAAATGATGTCAATTACAAAAATGACAACTATGAATCGAACCAATCACCATGCTTTCAGTACTTTGATGTATGGATTACTGGCATACCGTCATATGAAATAACGGCTGTAAAACGACACTAATAAATTTAAAATATGGCTGGTAATTTGGCGATATTATAAATATGCACCCACGATAAAAATTATAAAGAGATTTTCATAAAAATTCCTCAGTATATGAATAGGCTCTTATTTGTATAAATTAATGAGACCCGATGCCAAAATAAGTTGCAGTATTGACAAACCAACATTTATGCTCTTACATCGTTTTGTATGGATTACTGGCATACCGTCACATGTTATGCATGTTACAACAAAACTAATGGATGATAAAAAGGGTTGGTTTATTTATCGATATATTTGCCCTTGCACTATGTTTGGGTCCCGTACATCTATATGCAGATCCGCCCCTTACGTAACTGTCTGGATCCGCCCTTGATGCTGGGCTTAAATTTTGTATGTATATAACTATAAGACTGGTGTTGCAATAATTTCAGCGCCAATTTTCGTGATCGGTGGGAGGGGATGGATAAGAGGGTATATACCAATCGCGTATACTGTAGGGGTTATTTTTGGGTGGGGGAATGGAATGCATGTATTCAATTTTGTATTTCGTTAGGAATTTTAACCATTCCCCTTTGAGAAGCCGCCCAAGCGGAAAAAATCAAAGCAACATCCGGATTGCAAGCAGTGGCGTAAAAATATGAGGAAGCAGGGAACTTCTTAATCTTGCATAAACATTCTAAGAGTTTAATAAACCTGATAAATGGAAATTTCAAGGTTAATTGTGATGGAAATTTGTAGAATTTTCGAAACATTCCCTTAAAAACATTTCACTCAACTTTTTGAATATGTGACTCAACTTTTCGAATATTTGACTCAACTTTCTGAATATTTCGCTCAATTATCCGAAAAAGGTCACCACAAGTAAGTCTGGAAAAAAACATTAGAGTCGCAGAGGGGTTATTGGGTTCAGTGGGGGATAGGGGTACATTCCCTCTAAAATTGCTTTGAGCCCCCAGATCTGCCAAATGAAATATTTGTTAACCTAAAATACGCGTATACATGACAAACTCGATAGACTGTAGTGCAAGTAATATGTAAGTGAGCCAAAGGTAGCACGGAACTAATTATTGTCTCTATTTAAACCATGATAAACCTTTAAGTTTGGGGTATTTTTTGTACCAGAACAGAAAGAGAAATTATCGGGTACTTTCGCGATTTCTTCTGAAAAGAACCATTTAATGTATTTCAAATGGTGTTCACCTGAGGTTTTGGCTCTTTTTGAGGCTGAAGTCAATAGGTGCTGTGCACCCTCGCCGAATGAAAATGTTGGTATGGGTTCATCTGTCTATTAAAAAATAGTTCCCAATGATTTTTTTCTGAAGCAGATCTCGTCAAGATTGGACATGCATGGTGAAGACCTACTCTTTCATTACTATCCCTAAAAGTTTCAAGTTCTAAGCTCCCTGTCCCATTAAATGGGAGATCCCGAAAATATTTCATATTAGCTCTTACTCATGGGTTATCATTTTGGGCTGGTGTAGTAAACTAGTTGTACCTAATTAGTTATGTGCTACCGTATATGTATATGTATTATTATATGATAATATGTGCTAGTAGTTACTGACCAAAATTGTATCATTATTTACAGTAACTACTGATAATGCGATTCAAATCAGGTGAATTTGACACTGCACAGGCAGGGAGATCAAATATCCCGCTCCTCCAATGGCGCCTTGCCATAGGGACAAGAGGTAACTTTTGCCCTACTGATTTTCATAATCACTGTTTTTTTCAAATAAACAAATCCAGAAATGCTTAAATTATATGTATAAGAAAATGTAACCATATATTGCCCCTCCGAATGCAACCATGTTTTGCCCTCCAACTTAAGTCTGTTATAGCTGTGTATGACTCGTTCAAGCAATCCAAACAATTGTGAGGACCGATTCAGACCATATTCTCACATCCTAACGTTATTTGTAGTCTTTCAAATGTTCTATTGTATCATTTTGTATGGAAATAAGTTGCAATTTTTCCTTCGCTCCATCCTATTATAGTTTGATCATTTTCAAATTGTAATTAGGTACATAAAATGCAATTTTGCAACACACAAAGGTTCTTAACCCTTACTCTACCAGCAATGTTTTGAAGACACGGTTGGGAGGCGGAGTCAAAGATGGTGCACCGAAAACGGTGATAATTTGTCCACGTGGTAGAGTTAGGTTAAAAGGGCTGATTTTAATCTTAACTAGATATATTAAATGATCTTTCTCAGTCATTGATTTTAAATCTCGGTTTGTCTTTACTTATTAAAATTAAGGGCACTATAATGCGGTGGAAGCTCAGGTGGTTCATCCTTCACATGACTGTAAATCGTTTCTCGTTGCGCATTCAATCCTACCGCTCTTTCATACACCGGGTCGACGATTTTAGACTTAAGATCTAGATGACCTTGTGTGCTATATGGATTGTCAATATTCTGTGCGTCATTATATGCAGGATTTAAATTGCCATTTAAAAACTGACGTGGAATGTTGGAGGTGATGAATATTTGTGGTTGAACTGGCGTAGTAGATGGTGGAGGAGCAGGTTTTCTTCGGCTGCGACAACAGCAACAATAACATATCACTACGAAGCTACATACAATCACTAGAAAAACCAAACCTCCGCTGCCATAAATAATGTAGAGTGCAAAGATTTCTGAAGAATGAAAAGAGTATTTAAACTTGAGTTAGGTTTGCACGTTTCAAAGTTTAGAGATGGTTAGCAAGCACAATATATTCAGAAAAGTAGGTATTTTTTGGTTTTGATTTTAATTTTCTGTTTGTCTAAATAACAAATGAACAAGGTTCAATATTTTGAAGGGTGTGCATTGAGTTGCATATAGCTCTTATAAAATAAATAGTCTTTGGGATTAAGACTCAAATATTGTGGTACACAATAGAAAATATTCGTTTAAAAAACTGAATTTCTTTCTTAATCTGATACGTACAGAAACGGCCATAATGACCTTACGAATGACCTTACGCAAAAACTCGTTTTTACAGGAACCTACTTGGAACGTGCCCCTTTATGCCGAGACAAGAATCAACAACGCGGCGTTTTTTATTACGATTTGCGTCAAACCTATCTCCAATTGCTGACGCTACCAATAAGCTTTAATTGTTACCGATATACCATGCATTATATTTGCTTTTTTAAGAACCAATCTACAGAAAAAGAGTAATCGGCTCATGCCGTTGCGTCTTGGCCTAGGTTTGGCCCACTTATCTTAATACAGCAAAATACCTCCACCAAGTTTCATTTGTCTGAAAAATACGATTTCCAGTGGTAATTTTTAAGGATATGGGTGGTCCTTGGAACCAATGTTTCTCCCAACCGATTATATTTCATATATTACCTTTTTCTTCGACTGTCACTGTAAACCTGCACGTTACTGTGTTTCCCGATGGATCCTGAAAGACGTATTTGACGGTTGAAAGACCCACATAGAAATCAGAACCAGAATTCGACGACTGTGACACTATGCTCACAGAGCCTGAATCATCAGATGCTTGGGGTTCCTGCCATACTACTCTTGCGGTGGTCTTACCATCGTCAGTTGAAATTGTGATTGGACTAGGGCAGTATGTCAATCTCAAATCCGTTTCGTCTACTCCGTTGTAAGAAAGGATGTAATGAAAAACACAATGGTTAGTAAACAAATACATTAATTATGATATGCGAAACATAATGACCTTATGGCATGTGATAGTGCACGTGGATTACAACTCAATTTCGCAATTACGCTTGCAACAACTGTCGGTGCGATTACTTCATATATATCCATTTGCTATGAACAAAATGCAAAGTCTCCACTTTTGTTGAGATTTCATATGGTTGGGAAATACAAGATGGTATCTGGCACATTAGCATACGAATTAAAAATAAATTGCAGTAAGATTTTTTATCAGAATAATCTCAGGAAAGGTGGTGAATATGTTGCAATAAACTTAATAGGAAACTGAGATTTTAAATTTGCATGAAGGAAAGTTGACTAAGTCTTAGTTGCTTAGATGCTTTGTAAGTGTTGGGATAGAACAAACATAATTTCTGGACGTGCATAGTTATGTAATCTTAAAATCTATAATGTTAATTATCATATGCAATTTTTTCTTCTTTTTTTCTTTTACCGAAGATAGCAAATCTACAACAAATTTTTTCGGGCAAAACTCTGGTATGGTTTAACAAAAGGCGTTGCCATGGTTTTGTAGAATAGAAAACACAGTGTATTAAACAATATTTACAAACCTGTATTTATTGTCACTGTAAAGTTACACGTTGCTGTGTTTCCTGATGAATCTTGAAAGACATAAGTAACGTAAGTGTCTCCGACTAAAAATGTAGATCCCGGGGCTACAGTTTTTGACCGAACACTTACAAAACCAGAATTATCAGTAGCTTGGGGTTCATTCCAAAATGCTGCGGTGGATGCATCGCCTGTGTTTGCCGTAATTTGAAACGAGTTCGGGCAGTATATTATTACTGGCTTGGTTTTGTCTTTACCTATACGATATGGCAATATAGAATGGAAGCAGGTTATGAAATAAGATAAGTAATTAAATAAGTTAAAAGCTCTTCAATATACAATCACGTATTCATGTAAACCTAAGAACTAAGTTTATATTATTCCCCACTTGATCAACAGACGGGTAATTACACTCTCTTTAACACATTGATGAATTTTTTAACTTCATGGTAAATTGAATAAAATTAATACGTCACAACTATAAATTAAACTCGCACATGATATGGAGGCGATGGGTTTATAAAACCCACTGTCAATATTATTTTGATTGATTTAAAGTACTTTGCACAACTATGAAAGTTGTATCAAATTATTAGCAAGTTATTTAACGAGTATTTGATATTATTTCTCATTTTTATAGCAATCTAAAGCTTTATCTAATTTCTGAACATGCTATGATAAATCAATGTGAAGGTAGCACAACATCTTTATGTGTGATAATTAAACTGCAAAGATAGACTAAGAACTAAGTTTTCATTATTGCATATTTGATCAATAGATGGCTATTTGTCAGTCCAATCCATTATATTGTTTTATCAGGTCAGCTATATAGTACTAAAACAAATTATGGCTTACTCAAAACTTGAGCACATTGAGGAATGTCTTTGACATCATGAATTAAAGAAAACTAATATGTGAGAATTATCAATTAAACTCAAATATTTAACGGAGGCATGGTCTGATAAAATTAAATGTCATTACTATTTTGGCTGCTTTAAAGGTTTATACACGATTATAAAAGTTTAATTTATTAAAAAGTAAATCAAATATATGTTTTAACAGGTAATTACCTATTTAAAATGTATTTGATACTATTATTCAATACTCATAGCAATCTCAAGCTGCTGATTTACATAAAAGTTAAAAATATTGTGATGGGAAAGTAGCACAAAACAATTATCTCAGACAAAAACATATCCAGAAAATATATATTCTAATCAAATGCAGATTAGGAAGTTGAAAAGCTAATAATTGATTAATTATTATCAGTGAATTTTGCCAGAGGATTAGAACTACTGTACAAGGCAAACATAAGTTTCAACAAATGCTGACCTGAAAATTCAAAGAGATGAATACTGACGATATGCAGCTTAATTGGCTATTCAAATGAATTTAAGTGTGATATAATCTATAAATTATACAATGATCTTGGTCTCTTGCTTGGTGACGTCATATACCAATACGGTGTTAAACGATTAGTTCCTCAGCCAAGCAAGTTCATCGTATATAAAAGAGGGCTTTAAAAATAAAAATAGAATGAAGAAATATCATATTTTGTGTAGGGAATATTCAAGTTTTAGGTTTTGTCACATTTGTGAAAAAAATGACTGGTGTTGAAAGTCTACTGTCCGACTGTAGGTTTTCCATCCTAAAATTCGCAACAATCAACTAACTATCAGCAATCAAGTAATTGCTAATTAATCTAAATTGACAGAGAATTAAAGTTTACACATCAATAATTTGACCCTTTTATAGTGATGGCAAAAAATGTATCCTTACGTATAACATCAATGTTGAAACTACAAATGGCAACATTTCCTGATATGTCTTCCACTATGTATGTAACAGTTTGTGACCCTGGATAAAATACAGTGCCTGGTTGGCGACTTGCTGATGATATAAATGTCTGGCATGCATCCGTTACGATCGGTAAATTCCATGAGATTATGGTTGATGGCTGTTCCAGTGGGATGTTCACTATAATATCAGCAGGGCAAGTTACGACTGGAGCAATTGTATCAACTATAAAAAGACAGAAGTATTCATTTCCAATTTTGAAATGTCTTTTTGTTTTTATTCCAGTCAGCGTGAACATTTTTGCACCTCTCTACTCACAAGGAATAGAAACCTTTGACAAACAAAACTAATTTACAGTAAATTCGACTCATGAAACCAGACTTGTATAGAAACAATGAAATAAGAGTTTAATGATACAACCTGACAACTGCTTGTTTCCCTTTTTTCATATGGTACGGAATGAAAGAAGTTTAAGTCCTTTGTTACTCAATCAATGAGTTAAAGGAAAAGTATCGTCCTATAAATACTTTTAGAAGTGAACACAGCCGTAATGGTAACGTCACTTCCGTTTGACAATTTTGCCTATTGATCGCGAGAAATATGCGATGTTATCTATGACATATCCACCGGCTTGAACATAGGGGCTTACATGTGTTATCGATAATATCCCAGATTTCTCACAATCAATATGCCAAATTGAAAACCGGTAGTGACGTTACCAGCACGGCAGCGTGCACTTCTGAATTAATTTATGGGACGATATCTTTCCTTTAATCTTCATGTCTGTTTTCTTCCGTTAAAAACTGTTTCATGCTATTGTGCATCATTGACTACAAATAACACAAGTTTTTTTGAAAAAGAGTTAAGCAAATAGTATTTATTCAAACATTAAACAACTACCACTTGGAACTCCCCTTAGCTATTTTTATAAGAGAAACATGAAAATATAAAGTCAGTAGTAAAATTAAATTATTTGCAAATTGAAAACTGTTAACGACAAATATCTATTTTGATGGATAACACTAAAAATAAACAGCACTTATGAAGCATTAAAAAAATAAAATGTTGCTTGTCACTTAAACAAAAAAACAAACACATATCGTCAACATATTTTTATATAGTAAATAAATGTCCCACACATACAAAGGTCGCGTCGGCAGGTCAAATATATATGTCACTAAAAGGTAGAATTACTATTATTCCCAAGCAAGATGCATCAATACACTGTACAAGTATTAGTATGAAAATCTTTCAGACGAATTGTTTGCGTCTGAATTCAGTGTTCTTTTGTGACTTCAATCTCAATCAATACAGATGGGGAAGAAATACTTTGCGAATGATGCGACTGTGGTGACGACAATAACCTGGAGTTATGTGATAAACAAACTGCAATTTACAGATAAGGAAAGAATAACGAATGTGTTTACCTTCAACCGCTGATACAATAAAACGACATTCCGTAGTGTCTCCACGTATATTCATGAACCTATAAATTACTTCAGTGAGAGAAATGGCGAATAAAGATCCGGGCTGGTGACTTCGATAGACACGATTAAGATTCCCAGTGCAATCGTTTGCAGTGGGTTCAGGGTTCCACGATACTCTTACTGATTGCTGAGTGCAACTTTCTACCGTTTTTGTGATATCACTTGGACATTTATTAATACCGATTGGACATAGCGTTGGGTGAGGTGTCGTGGGGGATCGTTGAGTATCTGACAATAGAGAAAATGAATTAACATTTAATAAATCTTGTCAATTAAAAAGATCATATCTAGAAAATGTCAGATCTAAGAGATTCCACAGGGTATGGCTGAAAAAAGGTAGATACTGAATAAAGCCTACCTATAATATTCAACTTGAACAACGCTTCTAAGCATATGCAAAACTCATATAACATTCTTGTACATGTACATGGTTTATGCTTGTAGTTTGTACAAGGATCCTTTTGATTTTAACATAACGATTTTTTTCTTCTTTTTGATACAAAGTGTACAAATGTAGATATGAGAGTGTTATTTACCAACACAAACACGAGATGCTGGAACAGGTAGACAAAGCTGGGTAGCACCGCATCCCCCGCCGCTGGCACATGCATTTGTACCTAGAACATAATTGAAAGAGTAATATTAAATTATACATATTATTTTAGCTGTGCTTAAAATGTTGCACGTAAACAGTTTCCTAGCCCATAGCAAAATTCTGGATTCAGATGACATTACAAACACACGAATGGCTCGAGTTTTGTTTTTGTAATGACTTAAAGAACAACTAATTTATCTTTTAAGATTTTTATGCAAACAAAGTGAAAAACGTAATCAATGGCATACAAGTCTCTTTATTTCAAGAAGCTTTCTGTTCTCCTGTATTAATTTATCATCATAGTCGTAGAAAAGATTTTGCTTGGGCAAACATTTTCTCGTATTGCAATATTAATATATGAGGCAGTTTATTTTGAGGGTTTTAGTTATTTACTAGAAAACAAAGTTACTCAAAAGTCATATACACTATTTTACTTTTCTTGGATATTTTATTGCTTTCAACTTTGGCATTTGCTATAGAGGCCTAAACATTGTCGAGAAATTGTGGGTAACAAGCAGATTTAAAGTATTAGTTGTAATCGTTGGCGAACGTTCCTCCGTTACTCATTAACTGAAAGAAAATTGTATTAGCTGCAGTCTTGCTTCTGATGAAACATGAAAAACGCCTTTGTCTGAAATGTAGGGGATGCAACTCTCCGGATTTATCCTATTCTGAAGAAAATCTAAGAAGATTTCATTTCTCAAATCAAAAGAGACTTGGAAGATGTAAAACGGATATCCTGGTATGACAGATTTGATTATTATTTCATTCTTATACAGAAGATTCACGTTTTGTAAGTTGTACTTCGATATGCATATTTTTCTACAAATGTTACCCTGATATTCAAAATTATAACTGAATGAAAATCTATCACTTTTTTCTCTGAAACCGTTTCCCATATCTATGTTTTGATTTAATTCTTCAGATATTACTTTATTGGGGTAAGGAAAATAAATACAAAGCGTTTCACATCACCATTAATGAAGTAAAAGCAAGTGGCAATGGCTTGTTCAAATTTACTAATAGAACGTATATTACCTGCAAAATATGTTGACTGGTATACAATGAGATCATGGTATTTTCGTCTTCCTCCAATAAACAATGAACCTGGTTCTGCGGACAAATCGTCTTTGGGATAAAATTCTATAGCTCCTCGTTCCCAGTTTGTCCAGTATATTGCGGTGGCGTCTACTACGATACTAAAGGGATGAAGGGAATCAAACTCCTTCAAGACTTGTCGGACCGATCCGTCAAGGTTAGATTTCTCTATTTTATCCAACAGAGCGTCTGCCCAATATAGCTTTCTTTCTGATAGATCGATAAGAATAATAAAACAATCAATAAAGCATATGTCATTTTTCTAACAGTTATTATAAATTACATCTTATTAACATTATTTCATTTCTGAAAAGAAAAAAAAACCCAATTGTGGTTGAAATTTTAGAAGTACATTAAATTACTTATTTATGTTTTGTACCTGTTTGGTCTAAATGCAATCCATTCGGCCATCCTAAGGCTGTGGTTACAATTGCTTCTCTGCTTGCTCCATTCCCATGTGACCTCTCTATTTTGGCGTTGGTTCCCCAGTCTGTCCAGTAGATATATCTGAGAACAAGTGTATTTTATATTACCAGTAAAAATAAAGAGAAACCGAAGTTTGCAATGCGTCATCTGTCATTGTCACACGAATGTCGTTTTGTTTGCAACTTTCTTTCATTGAGCGTCCTTCGTGACATTGTTGGTACATTTTGATTGATTTTATTAGTAAAAATATCTTCCAGAACAGAAGTAATTCATGACTTCAATAATGCTATGTTTCTATTGGATATAATGAAAATGCAATAAAAATTACATCAAATAGTTACATAAATAATTGTCGAAGGTTGAACATTTTATTTTATATTAAACATGGCATCTGGTAACATCAAGGTAGGTGTTGAACAATGCAATTGCCTAACTCAACACACTTATAGGTGAACTCACAAGCTAAGTGCGTGACTGGTGGGACTTTGAGTAGACTTTGGAGTCGAGTAAGCAGAAACTGAAAAGTGTGAGTGTTTCAGCATCAAATTAAGTCGAGCGATTGATTTACATCTCTGTCCTTCGGAGTATCGATTAATATTTTCCGCAACTCTTGTAGTTATTCAAATAACATTAATGCAGTTTACATACCCTTTTGTAGGATCTACAACAATTGCCCTTGGTTCATCAAGTTCGTTATCAATGATCGTAATGCGGTTAGAACCGTCCAGTTTTGATGCATAGATTCTGTCGTAACCAGTATCTGTCCAGTACAACAAACGTGAAACTACGTCGATCGTTAAGCCGTCAGGAACTATATGAAGGACAAGTAAGGAGATCGTTATAAAAATATTATATGACTAATATAATATTTATATTAAAGTCGCAGTGTCTCATGAGTTATGCTTCACAATCGTATTTAAAGGCTAAAATGCTTTGACATTTACTGATAATCCTGAGTAACTCGTTGGCTCATTAGAAGCTACATGTATGTTACAACCTCTTGAATTTCCAGGCCCTAATAAAGGGTTTAGCAAAATTAACCAGGCAAATATTTATATTTCCTTGTTGTTTTACTCTTTTCCAATTTAAGTAACCTGTAAACACCTGCAATCATAGACGTTCTGCAGCCATTTGGTTGAAATATTTCGGTGTAAGGGTAAGAACAAATTTAGTTAACGCTATTTAATAAACAATATAACAGTTTGCAATCGTATATTTTCACTTCTCATGACATTTTTACAAACTTTTGCTTTTTCAAAATGACTATTTCGCACTAAGAAGCCTAGTCGTTTTGCCTGATTATCTGTATATTTTAAAATCCTGATATGATAGATAAAACTGGGCAGGATAATATTCAGAAATGAGAATAATGAAGATACGTCATTGAGATTTAAATCTCATCTTGCAAATATATTTTTCGCTGACGTACTACACATTTGAAATACATAACACTGCACAAGTATTTTACTTCTTTGGGGATAGATAATGGTCACGACAAATGGTGGTCTTTATGTCAAAAAGGTTTATTATTTAATGAATCTTACAGGTTTATGCCCTTTTATGCATTGCTGAAGAAGAAAAACCAGTTTAGTTAAAGTCAAATTTTTTTCAATAATAATTCTATTTGAGTTAGATATTCCAATAATTTATAATAATTTCAAGAGTATTCTAATCATACGGTATAAATCTTGCTATATTTTGATCAAACTAGATCAACCATCATCCGGAAACTAATATTTACAAGTAATTTTCCTGAATGCATTTCTTCTTCTTAGGGAAAATCCTTACTTAACTAATTAAACTCTACGTTTTCATAGACCTTTATAGTAGAAAAAAATAGCAAGAATTAAATGAATAATTTTTAATTATATACCATCAACATCATCTGAAACGATGGTTTCCTGTCCCGTGCCATCCGAATTGATACGGCCAATGAATTTTGTGGATACGTCTGTGAAATATAATTTCTGTTCCACTGGGTCGTAACCGACGGCAACAGGCCTTTTCAGGTTTGCAACACTTAATATTCTTGTTATTACAGACAATCGATTGAGCCAAAGTATCCTGCTTTCATCCACGTCAACAATGAAGAAAAATTCCTCTCTACTGGGGACTTAACGAGAGATTGAAATGCTATTGTCAAACAAATCTACATTATATTCCAGATAGCATCACATATAGAAGAAGAGACCAACGTGAACAAATTCTTATTCATTTAGCTTGATTTAATTTTCACTGGTAAGTCAACTTCAAGTCAATGTATCAAGTTCAAGTCAATATATCTTCTATTTGATGTAATATAAAGCACCAACTTTATAGCCTTTTTATACAATCAAACATTTCTTCCATTACATCTTTATAATAGCAGTCGTTTGGATTACTTTTTTCATTCCTCAAAGTGTAGACATATAATATATTCTAAAGTATTTCTTTCATTACCATATCAAACTTGTAATACTAACAACCGTTTCTGATAGTGTGGTCGTGTGTACACAAATGTATTAACAGAGGAAGCGTGTGCGGGCTGATCAAACCCTTTGGGTGGATTCTTGCCTAATATATGGAAACAATTAATACTTCGAAATGTATCTAAGGAACATATTCATGTTATCTGAAATACCTTCACGATAAGTTGCTCGGAATCCAGTGGTCACATTATCGGAGCTTGTTCTCATGACAACCGTCATTTGATTTCCTGACGATAGCAATGTCGATGGAAAACGTGGCCAAACAAGAAATTGTCCACATGATAGTAAAGTGAGTGTCGTAGTGCCTCGTGCCCCATCATAAACCTAAATCAATATATATGGATTAGGCATTTAATAAGACATATAAGTCTATTATGAACAGTGGAATATTGAAAGTAAAACTGAAAGAAAGTATAATCACATATCTTGTTTTGTTCAGATGATAATTATTAATTTCAGGAAATTTGTAAAGGGTTTGCATGAAAACGAATATAATAGACCTTCATTCCAATAACAATTGTTAATATATTACATTAAAAAAAGGGTATGACTTTAACTACAAGAAAAATGTTTTTCATATTTTCTTTAGGTGGGATTCATTTCTGGACAAATCAGACAGAAATTTAATCTTTAATATATTTTACTTTTTCTATTGCATGTACAAAGATAAGTGTCCTCAACTTCAAGTTTTTCTTTATAAATTACGCATCCTTTATAATCTGGAATGCCAGATCTCTTTCTCAAAAAAATACGTCAACAACAGCAAATGGAAGTCCCTATTTTGATGTAACTTGTATTTTATGTAATCACCACCAAAGAGGCCTGGTTCTTTCCTTTGTTTGTCTTTCCCTTTTTTGTTTGTTCTATGCTTAAAAAGGTACCCGTGTTATTGTAAATATGTAAAGTGAAGGAGTTCAGTTGTTAAGTGTTTTTTGGTACCAAAATGTGTATAGATTCCACCATTATGTTATCATCTTGACATGTTAAATTGATATATTGTAAAATATCATGGTGGAGCGCCTCTAGCCTCCTTGGCATTATCTTTGTTTTGAAACGGGGCCAATAAATATTAGCCAAAAGAATATGTATGTCCTAGGCGATAAAGGAATTTTAACAACTTTCCGTACATTTTTGGTTATATAGATTATAACTTACTTACATTACAAATAAACTAATATTTTTAATGGCAGATGGCTATTCATCCGTTACATATTGAAAACGTACTTTCAATGGGAAAACTAAAAAAACGTTCTTTTTGGTTTAATTGAGCAAATCTTAGCTCATAATAGGCAAATCATTTGATAAAAACTTCCTTCTGTTGCAAAATGCAATTTTGCAAACACAAATTAAACGGTTCAATGATTGATTTTCATTTTACAAATCTTTTATAATCACGTTGCCAACAATTGGAAGCAGTCCAAGAGCCCTCTCTCCATACGCTCTATGTGTTGTAATTTTTTATTTATTAATCGGTGTGAGAGTTGGTTTTATTCACTGTTCGTGCTTAAAGTCAGTGCACATATTGTATATTGCATGATGAAAGTGTACGTTCCTTTAGATTAATTCAGAATTGTAATAAAATAATTATTATTTTAAAGGATTACTTCAGTGGTTAAGCAAGTTTATTTTATATGAAAGAGGTCTTCAAAAGAAACAAAATGGTGAAGAAAGCGTTCAACATTCTTATTCCGTTAAGGATATATTCCAGTTGAAAGCTCTGTCTTATCTGTGTCAAAATGACTGGTGTAGTAAGTCTACTATGGAAAGTTGGCGTCTTCATCCTGACATTCTTATGAATTGTTAATGTATTTAAAAGAAAATTTATCTAAATTTTTTTTTACAATTTAAATTATTTTTCTTCAACTTTCTTCAGGTGGTATATTTTTAAATACTTTTACTAGTTTCAGTTTCACTACTTTTTTGACATATCCCATGGTATTAAGGCCACTAAATTGCAAGACTAAATATGATAGAATATATAAAGACTTTGAGGAATCTGAGGCTATGACTTTACAACTAGTCTGATTACCTACACAAATGATACACAACTTTAAACTTAAATATCTCCTTAACGGAATAAGGTTTTTGAATGCTTTCTTCACTATTTTGTGTTTTTGAAGTTCATCTTTCATATTAGATAGACTTGCTTGGCCCTGAATTATTCTTTCAAACAAAATTAGCTCAATCATAAACTTTAAACAAATTCAACTAAAAGAATCTTGTTCTATGATCTATTTGTAAGAAAATGTGAAGAAAATCATCCCATAAGCTTAAGCGCATGTTCAAACAACCTGAAGGGACAATTTCCCCTATTTTGAGTACCCTATTTTCTGGGTTGCAATCGGAGTGTATGGAAATCATCTTTTTTGTGGCATTGTCTCTCGTTGTTTTCAAAGGACGCAACCTCATGCCTCTGCGAAATGGGTGAGGGCAATGTACTAGATTCACTGAATGATACAATATCATTGTTGATATTTATTCGTAAAGTTTTCAACACGTTTCGATAAAAAGTAATGTATCCCCTTCTCCTGATTTGTACGTGTCTAACTTTGTAATTTAAAGGTGTCATTCACCCCAATCTCACGTGACTGTTTCCTGTGAAAGCGGAACTTACCAATACATTATCAGACGCACAATCTTCGGAAGTCTCAATGTCGAATTCATGAAAAGTTAGTTCGACAACTTTGTTTGGGTCTGTCGTTCGTATATTCCAAGTACAGTCTATATTGTTGGGATAATTTAGTGGAAAATTTGGTGACGATATTTCACCAGATGGCCCAGTGAACTGAATGAAACATTGCGATGCACCTAAAGACAAATAAATCATTATTACATCTTTATTTCTGTGGTAATAAACTTCGGAAAAGTGTGAGCATTTGCTTTTGAAGATGTAATGAAGATGTTTAAATTTCATACCAATGTTATTAAAACCACATCGTTACAGCATTTCCATCTAGTCTGTTTCACAGACCGGCTCATGTGGGAAATGGTGTTCACCTTTTATGAAAAAAGTGATTCTTTAGTGTTTTTCTTATTCCACTGAATACGATGGCGTACACCAATAATTTCTCAAGTGTGCCCAAAGTACCCCTCAAAGGCCCCTGGGGGTGGGGTCCTAATTTACTTTATGGCTAAACATTGACCGATTAAAGTAATTATGGTTTGTGTTTGTAGGTTTTTGGATGTACCAATTTCAAAAAAGTCATTTTAAAAATCCAAAATGGCCGACTTGGTCAAATTTCAAAATGGCCTCCATAGGCCCATATTATCCCAATAAATTAATTACTGTGTAGCTAAACTCATTGGCTTATTTTTGAAATCCAAAATGGCCGACTTATTGAACAAATTTCAAAATGGCCCCCACATTGGCCCATATTGTACCAATAATTTAATTACTTTGTGGCTAAACACTGACTGATTAAAGTAATTATAGTGTCTATTTGTATCTTTTTAGATGCACCAATTTCAAAAAAGCTATTATAAAAATCCAAAATGGCCGATTTTAAGTCAAATATCCACATGGCCGCCACGTAGCCTCTTTTACTGTGTAGCTAAACTTTGACCGATTAAAATAATTATTTTTGTCTATTTGTAAGTTAGTGGATGCACCGATTTCAAAAAAGTTTTTTTCAAAAACCAAAATAATCGACTTATTGGTCAAATTTCAAAATGGCCTCCGAAATATGAACTTTTAAAAGATGCATTTGTTACCTATTTTTAAATGTTTAGGTGCCTATTGGCATGATTTTGGATATACAACACAAAAAATGTGACCTTAAAAATCCAACATGACGGCCATGTGCAGTCTGGTTCGTACTTCAATCAAAAGAACAGTTTTGTTCTCTCGATCGGGGGATCATTTACATGAATTTTCTTCACGGTTTGAAATATGCCATTATTTCAAATCGTGAAGAAAATTTGAACCCTTCGCAGTGCTTGAGTTCCCCGCGCTCAAAACGTGTCTGATTCTTTTGTTATTCCTACACAAACTTTGAATTTGGATAGATGCATTGTGGAATACTTCTGTAACAAAACTCCCAATTGGGGTACGAACCGGACTGTTGTGGTTCAAATTTCAAAATGGGTGCCAAAATTGTAAGATTTTAAGTTGTGATTATTTTCGGTAGGTCACGTGGCAGCCGTTCTGAAATTTGATCCAGAAGTCGGCCATTTTGGATTTTAAAAATAAAATCGGTGCATCAAAAAACCTACAAATAGACACAATAATTCCATTAATCGGAAAATGTTTAGCCATATAGGACAATGGCCGAAGGTCATGTGGCGGCCAAAATAACATTTGACCATAAGTCGGCCATTTTGGATTTTGAAAATGACTATTTTGAAATCAGTGTATCCAAAAACGTACAAATAGAAACCATAATTATTTGAATCGGTCAAGTGTTTAGTCATATAGTAAATTAAGACCCCACACCCCCCCAAAAGCCTTTCGGTACACTTTTTACATTTTTCCTTTTTTTATATATATAAATATTCCTGCAAGTTACACAACTTAATTTCAGAAAGCTATGTAAAAAAGAGACTATGCTCACACTATTGAGCAAAAAAACAAAAAAAACATGAGTGTATTTAAAGATGTTGAAGATTTGTACACTAACGTATTACGTTAACAAAAATTTAACATCAATTGTATTGAATCTGTTTATATTTTTGTTGGGAAATTCGCTTCTTTGTTCAAAGTTTGCGTTTCATAATGAATATTTACATTTGTCAGGTTTGATGAAAGACAGCACCAACAATAACCCCGTAACAAGGCGCTTCAATTGTAATGAACTGATAAAAAGTAGCATGACCTTTGTAGGAAATATTTTTAGACCCTTTGGAATATAAGTCATTTTAATGTATTGTATGCGTTGTTGTGACAATAATGTTCTTTACCATGCATTTGTTGTACTTTATGACTGGTAAGAATATACTGTATTGACATGGATATCATGCAATCCTTGATTACTCCCCTTTTTCATTAAAACTCATCATTTTAAATTTCTGTTTTGATTAATGCAAGCCGCATCGCACCCTACAAAACAATTTTATTGTAATAAGTGCCGCAAAAAGTATATCTAGGGATTGGGGAATGAAGCAATTAATCATTTGCATTGATAAGCCCGGGAGGGAACGGGCACAAAAGACTACTAAATGATTATTTTTTCACAAAAAATATACAACAAATTTGGAGAACAATACGGTATGTTATATATATTACGGTACATTACGGTATATCATATTATTTCACACCCTATAATTCATGTGAAATTGGGAGAATCCCTCCCTTTTCTAATTCATTTCCTTCTACAGTACAGGAAATTTCAGGAAAGCAGCCCCGTAGAAAATCCTGGCTACGGGTCTGATGATTTTCTCATTGTATCGGTGCATTGTATTTCTATTATCAAAAAAGTGAGGCAAAGAAAATAATTTAACTCAGAAGTACGTTTGCCATATTAATACGAACTCATCATTTTCAAGACAAATACAATAAAGTTAATGATTACAGGTACTTACAGGATCGTAGAATATTTCGAATAATTAGGGGAAGGAGACGGAGGGGGCAAAAAGACACCGAATCTTGTGATCGATTCATATGCTATTGAGTATGGAAAATTAAATTACTTAAGCGGCTTACTTCGATAGACTCCCCTATTCATACATAGTTTTTGAAGAAATCTTGATTGGGGCAAATATACACAAAAATACTGATTTTAGTATCTCACGGGAAGTTTGGAGAAAATGCACAAAAATTGCACTTCATTTTAAAACCTTCGGGACTTCTGTGTTCCTATTTTAACCAGAAAATACTTCCTAATATTTCGGGAAATGGAAGATTCTAGCTTTTCCTCCCTTGGAAATAGTCTATCAACTGAAATAAACAGTTTTTCAAAGATTTCCTTTCATGGACAAGAGAGGGTTGAGTGGGGAGGCACAAGGGATGGGTGCACAAATTTCTCCACTATTATATCCATAAAGGTTATAAACGATAATAGTGTTCAATGACTAAGAGAACCATTGTGGTGTTTTAAGCGTTAACGTTGTGATACTGCAATTTAAGTACTTCTGACTAATCTTCTTAGTTTTTGCCAATAATAAAGGCCACAATCGAAGTTTGTAATGTAGTCCTTGAAAGAAACAATGATAGATACCCCCATTGTCTTTCCTTCCCTATTAAGAATCTCACAGATGTGACGAAGGTTACTTAGTGAGGATGTAATGTCCCAATGACCAACTTTTTAACAAAATTGATCATTTTGAGAAAACACAATCACGGACCTTTGTTGTATGCAATGGTTTATCCAAATGGGCCATGCCACTCTGCATTTAAGTTTTTTATGGCTGATATGGTGAAGTTATAATTGAGAGATTTTGATATTCAGAATGAATCACTGATTTATGGATATTTTAAACTGCGTTATCTTTTATCGTTGTAATTTCATGATCTTGAATGTGTAATGTACATAGTATATAAACAATTCAAGACTGACAGCGTTTCATACAACTTTTTGTGTTAGATATACCACAACTTATAAATGCTAGTCTGTAAGTAATCATTATTTTATAGTGAAACAGCATATACTTAAAATATCTATTCAGCCACCAGTGTATCCATGGTTTGTTAAGAGATAGTTGGGATAACGACGCGAACCAGTGGCGCAGTCATCAATGCATAGGCATCCATGATAAAAAAAAAAAAAATCTATTGTCGTATATTGGTTGTTACGCTGTGTCTGTTAAACCTTTACGCGATATCTGTTTGCATTTCTAATTTTTCATATATTCATTTGATATTGTTTTACCGTTTTTGTACATTCCTATCATATGCTTATCGTTCGTTGTGTCTCAAATACGGGGGAATTTTTATATGCTTAGAACAAAATGCAATATGTAGATTTTATGGTCCTATAGTTTTTTCATCTGAAGTGATACCCCCCTTCCCCCTTTAACTTCCCCCGCCTTACCCCTCCTCCAATGAAAAATATACAAAATACTTGTTTTTGCCACTTCCAAGAAATTGTGTATGTATTTTTTTAAATACATTTTACCCATCTGTTCATGTTCCCTAAACTCTAATTGAAAGGAAAATAAATTTTCCTTTTGTAGACAAAAAAAATCTTGGATCTGTGATAATTACATCACGCTTTGCACGGAAAAGTCACTTTTTAACACACTGATGAAATCTTTGAAGCGCAATAACTCCTAAACGGAATAATTAGATATTTACATCTTTTTAAAGTTTTTACCTAATTTGATATTTTAAGATTGAAAAGTTTTCTATCATGAAAATGAAAATCAACGGAAATATCTTTCCCTTAAAGGAATATGCCCATGGATTTTCATATTTTTCATATTTTTAGAAACAAAGTGGTAAAAAAACTATGTTAAATCTTTTTCCGTTTAGAAGTTGCAAAATTTTAAAGTATTTTCTAATTTGGACAAAAGTGACTGATTGGCAACATCTGTGATGTCATAGAGACAATTTCAAAAAAACCTTTTGTATTTCTTTAAAAATAATTTGGACTTTTTGCTCGTAGAAAATGTGATGTACATTGGGAAAAGAAAAAAAACGTTTTCTTGTAAACTACATGTTCCACCCTATCTCTATAATGAACCGAAAATACTGTTCGATAATGTAAAAAATAGTGTGATTAAATTGATAAGAAATACATCATAGCTGTGCTGAAATTGCCTTAATGACATCATCATGTTGAAGGTCTTTTTTTCACCTTCCACCTTCGTGCGACTGTACGAAGTGTTTTTAAGAACATTTTTGTACTCTTAAAAATGTTATAACTTCTAAACGGATAAGATATTAACATTGTTTTTTCACCAATTTGTTTCTACAATTGTTCTCTATCATATATGAACAATAAAAATCCATGAGAATATTCCTTTAATCGACCTGGCTGGTCCAGCATAGCCTGTGCTACGTGATTAAAAATCAAAGGATTTGCGTACGAAAACAGTGTGCCCATTCACCCAGAACACATTTGCATGCAATTAACATATTAACAAGTAAATGAAAATAAAAAAAACTTCTAAGTATTCATATTAATATATCAAAATCAAATAAAAGTTGACAATTTCTTATAATGGTTGAAAGGAATTTCTTCTATTACCAAAGTCTCTCGATGATATTGAGCGGTTCAGAAAGAAACACACACAAAAAAAAAAAAAAAAATGATTTATACAAGAATATGCATTCCTTTTCAGAGATCACAACTGTGCTTAAAAATAAACACATGGAAACATTTAATAAATGTGGACGGAAAGTGTTGGTATTCTCATAGTTTTAAGTGGATTTTAAATAAACTTAGATGACGTTGCTTCTAGATGTGTATAGATCTTTAATGCATAAAAAAGAACATATTAGAACTGATAACAATTCTGGATGAGAAGGATATACCACAGCCATTATTTATTTTTATGGAACTTGTGATCAAAGGCTTTGGAGATATGCTTTAGTAAGGAGGGGGTTCATAAGGAATGATTAAGAAGTAAATAATGTCTAAGTACCAGATCAACTGCTTCCCTGTGAACTAAAGACCACTGATGTCAGTTTGACGTATACAAAACTTTTAAAACTGTTAAAAACCCAAATGAATAAAAGAAACTTAAAGTGGAGAGACGAAATGTGTTTCTTGCTTACCCTTCTGTACAAAGTAGATTAAAATTGCAAAAGCGAGTCCAGGGTAAAACCAAGCTCGATTAGTAGTGATCATCATCACTTCTTAGTTACGAATGTTGTTGGTATACCAATAAAGAACGTAGAACAATATAAACATCTAAATTATTTCCCGATTCAACTACCAGAATATTGAAGCTAATGAGTCAAACTACATACGCCAGTAATATCAATTCTCTTTTGGTATAAGGAAGTAAATGTCTGTCATGGAAGAATGAACACATCCAATATAAATAGGCCATAGCTATATTGCTTATTTATTTCACTTACAGAAAATTGTTACAAAGGTAATTGCTACGTCAGCTTCTTTATTTATTCAATATATAATGCGTTGCTCTCTGATCGAAAGACTTCTTTTCAACTGACCCGGGAATAAAGAAATCAAGGTAATAAAAACTCCCCCTTCGAAACAGTTATGATAATAACGTGATGAGGTTTGCATCTAATAGTCTTGTTTGTGGAATTATAATAGTTAAAATTCTAGAAACTCCAAACGAACTTTGTTATGATTCTGGGGAAAAAAGTTCTTGCGTATTTTATTATATAAATTCTTTCTTTTACTTTTGTATCAAAAATCAAATAAAAACATTGATAATAAAAAAACATTTTCGTCCACTTTTACAAACATAAGAGTAATTTTCAAATGTTGATATGTTTTTATAATATTTTAGGTGTAAATATGTAAATTTATGAGCAAACGTGTGTTGAATTATATCTATCATGTGAATCCTATGTTTTCAATCATGCAGCATAATTACGTGCAGGTGAGTATGTGATTATGAACAAATTTGTTGGGTTTTAGGTATATTCCAGTTACCATTTATTTGAAAGACTTAAGTAAGAAAAAGCAAATCTGTTGCAAATCTGTTGTATCCAAACATTTACAAAGCATTTTGAGGTGACGAACTAAACTTAGTCAAAGCATCTGAATCATCTGTGTTTTGCCTTCCTTCATGCGCATTAAGAAGTATATTTTCTTCCAATTACAACAGAGGTAGATAACATGGAGCCGAGATTGGTACACTGCCCTGGTTTAATCGCCATTTTGACTGACGATTTTATAAAAACACAGCAAGAGTAGTCTGGCAGGAGCCCCAAGAATGTAGTGATGCATATTCTGTGAGCATGCAGTAACAATCGGTTATGTCTGGCTCTGATTTCTATGTGGGTTTTTCAAAATTACAGCATTCAGGACCCAAAGGGTAAACAAAATAAAATGAAGTTTTGCAGTAATAGTCAAGAAGGGAGGTAAAATTGGAAATATAATCAGTTTGGGAAACCTTACTGTTAAGGCTCTTAGAATTAATACAATTTAAGCCCACAATGCACCACACGTCCACATACTTTTACTATGTGCAGTCTGGTTTGTACTCACGATGGGAAGAACAGTTTTAAATTGGTTTCTCGATCAGGAGATACTTATGTGAACGCAATGCATCTATCCGAATTCCAATTTTGTATAGGAATTATACAAGAATCATACAAATTTAAAGAGCGTGGAACTCAATCAATGCGCAGGGACAAACTTTTCTTCACAATATAAAAAATGGCAGTTTTCATATCTTTTTACCGTGCGCTTTTAAAATTTACCGTCAAATATCAAGAAATATAAAGGAAAGTGGTCACTTCTTATTATGTGTTACCGTTAGGCAGTCACGCTTTAACGGAATTCTCTGAATAAAATATTTTAAAGTTTGACTCGGGAATTTTTTTGACTTATATTGTAATAAATATTATAAGAGTCAAGTCAGACTTTTGTATCTTCATTTTATTTCAATAAAACGGAGTATTAAGAAATAATACACACATAAGGCGACTACACCAAAGACTATGGCGAAGTTTTGTTATTTAATAGACTCGACTCATACTGCGCATGTCCCAATATCCCGAACGAGCGAAGTATGAGAGCTCCCGATCGGGAGTACACAGGACTTGTGTAGAAAAACATCAAATAATAGTAGAATCAACCAAATTCTGTATTTTAAATTGATGCAAATTTCCATGTAATTGGCTGTGCAAAGATTGAATTGTTGATCAACAATAATGGCTCTCAATTGGAGAAGAAGAAATTGCGCAAATTCTTACATAATCCTTTTTTGTAGAATCCCTACTATACCTAGAAAACTTAACGATACTTAAAACAAGAGTTTCTCCCGGAGTAACGTTTTATTTTGCAATTAAATTGGCAATTTAGATAATATTTTCCTGTAAAAATACTAGAATCTACCTCGCCAGGACACCATATGCTGGCTTAAGTGTTAGTTTATTTCATTAAACGTTTGGAAGCTTCTGGTTTGATTGCAACGGGATACCCCACCGCCCCTAAATAAGCAGAGTGAAACATACTACTACGATATTTACATTACAGAACTAGCCCCTTGAACAGAACTCCATCCTGATTTTCTATGCCTGTAGCATTTCAGTAACCGCATGTAGCCGTTTGCAATTTCCAGTTTATTTCCAAATTATTCCACTTCGCGTTTTAACAAAATGTGCCCTTTAAAGATGTGAAATATGTAAAGTTTGTTTTATTTAAACAAATTGTTAAAGATTCAACCTTTGAACATCAAAATTGACACTATATTTCATATTTCCACATAAATTCATTTCGAAGTTAAAAAATCAAGAGCAGCATTCCAACAATAAAACTTCCTTCCCGTATAACGGCAACACGAGGGGAGTTTTTACTTGAATACATTAATTTGTGTTATATCGTTTGGAGTTTTGGGCATAAAGAAACTTGTAAAGTGTAGTCTAATCGCCATTTTGACTGACGATGGTATAAGAAGATAGCAAGAGTAGTGTGGGACCTCAAGCATCTGAAGATGCAGACTCTGTGAGCATGCAGTAACGACCAGCGATGCCTGGCTCTGATTTCTATGTGGGTCCTTCAACAGTGAAATACGGCATTCAGAACCCATCGGGCAACAAAGTAACGTGAAGTTTCCCAGTAACAGTCAAGAAGAGAGGTAAAATTTGAAATATAATCAGTTCGGGAAACCTTGATATCAAGGTCTTAGAATCCATGCAGTGGAGGCCACTATATATTACACCACACGTCCATATATTTGTATTGTGTACACGAACATCAAATGATAGTACAAATCAAGTGAATCATGCATTTTAAATAGATGCAAACTACTATGTAGTTGCTGGATAAAGATTGAATTGTTGATCAACAATAATGGCGTTCAATTGTCAATTATAAATTACAAAACAATTTCGGTAATTTTTTGTGTAAAGATAGTTAATCAAGATTGGCGGACCCCTATGCTGACCTGACTGTTAGTTTCTTTCATTAAACGTTTGGAAGATTCTGGCTGGAGTGCAATGGGATACCACTGTCCCAAAATAAGCAGCACACACGTGATACATGCTATCAGGATACTGAAAATAAATTATGCAAAATGGAATGGATAAACAGAAAATATCAAAAACGAGGGGCTACCCACAATCAAACTTTTAAGACGAGTGAAAGGATTGGCTAGGAATGTCTATTTGTTATGATAGAGGACAACAAATTAAGATAATACTGAATAAAATTTGTACCGTTATTCATCATCTTGAGGATATCATAAGTTTGTTTGCAATAGAAAAAGTGCAGAAAGCCTTCTCTTAACTATAATTTTTGTCAAACATTCATTAGAAGTTGTACACTGCATATCCAATGGTTGTAAAACGCAACACCTGAAAAAGTCTTTCAATGTTACTCGTAGTCTGTCGTTCATTTATACAGAAATATGAAAACCCACAAATTTCTGCATCAAATTGTTCTTTTTATTGTCGTCTTTTACATACGCTGGAAATCCACGACCATTTAACTTACAATATCTTAAAGAAATCAACAACCTTATGCACTGTGTTCTTGGTGAATATAAAAATATGGGACAAATTCCGTAGACTGAATTTACATTATCAGTTTAATCAATATTGCGTATTGGAGGTTTGGTACTTGCTTCTCAGCGTCGCTCAAGCTATTCATAAATTGAACAAATTGAGATTTTCGCACCTTTTCAAATATTAGGATCACCCTGAATTTCTCGCTCCGGACAATCCCTTCACCTTTGTACATCGACCTTGAAATATATTGGCAATAGATAGTATACAGTACACTGACGCACAGCAATTTATTTCACCATATAATATTGTCATTTTGCCACTGTTGATTTTTTTAGCAGACTGATTGCAAATTAATTTTTCAAACAAAATGTTATGTTCCCGAATCTATATACGTACCTGAACAATTATATATTGCTTAAAAGAGTACTAACATCTAAATAGATTAATTTCTTTGTAACCAAAGGGCAAACATGTCTCATTAAGTTACTCTAAGTATTTCTGGTGAACATGAAGACCTTTCATAAGAGCTTTATATTATATATCAAGGAAGTGAAATCTGCCACAAAAGATGTCTGTAAAATGGAAACTAGTGAAGCCTTGGTGTACTGATCAATTCACATGATAGCAAGATATGTCAATTCAAATAAAAAAATATTGACTTTAAATCATCTTACAATGAATAGAGGAATTCAGCTATAATGTTGGTAGTTTCTATGATTGACGTACTACGAGCCGGGTAGGCCAAATACTTTATTATTTTGGGACAGCAAGTCTATAGAGTATGCACCTATCATATTGTTCATTGGCGTTGCCAGGGTTACAGTCTTAGATTAAGAGGAACGATTTCAACAACAGTACAAATATAATTGGTGGAAAAGACAAAGAAAATCAACATCACAGACAAGAAAAATCAACGTCAATGGCTTGTAATCAAGTTCGACAGCACACTGAGTGTTATTGCCCAGTTCACACTGGGTGTTATCTCCCAGTGTAAACTTTTTACAGAAAATGGAGTCACAAAATGTATAGATGATAAGAGGCGGTGGAAGAAATTATATAACAGATCTTTAGGCAGCAGTTTTTTAGCTGTATTCTTCTGTATTTCATTTAAAAGAATAATATATTCCAAAAAATCAACCATGTATAAAAGACGAGTGATGGAGACAATCAGAAGAGAACTAAATCAAGCGTGTTTTTTGTGGTCAAATCTCAGCTTGTTTATTGTTACTCCACAAGTGGCCAGATAACCTCTGATAATCCCCGCTGCTCCAGAAGTTTGTTCCTAAACTACATTGAATAAGATTTGGTACCATATGGGTTAAAAGAAAGTGACCTAGTGTGCCGATTTTTTTCGAATCGAGGCAACAAAATTTGATCACATTATTTTATGATTTGCCAAAGGTTATTGATTGCTTAAATAGCTATCTAGCTAAAGAAATAATGTGTTTACAATTAATACATCAGAGTAAATCCACCACCAGTCACATGCATGTTGTAAGATGCATACACTCACACAATTACAACTGACACTCAAATTGCTCTTGAACCCAACTCTTATAGAGTGCAAACGATTGCTTCGAAAAGATAACAAATTCATTAATCATACACCATAATCTTCCACAGCATAAAGTGCATTAAATGGTCGCTTTGAATATATAACATATCCAAAATAAATAAGTAAAGGTACTTAAAGGCTTCTTAAAACAACAAACAAAGTATACTGTTTACACAAATAACGGCGTAAAAAGAAATCTACTTTGTTAAACCAAAGTCATTTCTGACAATTTATCGATCAAAGATCGGCTTTGTTATCTCAAAAACCTTAAATCAAGATCTGTACATACCAGAGAACATAAAGGTATAGTTTAACGTGAAATATTGTATGGATCCAGTTACTCTTGCTCTTCTTCGTAGGTTACCACCTGCATATGAGCTAGCCAGAATCTGAATTGTCACTACCATTTGCATATCTGCGAGTCATGCTTGGGAACTCAAACTACCAGGGCTTGCAACTGATCATAAAAAAGCTTCCTTGTCTTCATCAGTTGCATCATTTGTTAGAGCATAAACTTTAATGATTGACAATTTAATATACTTTGGAGAAATACCTTGCGTAAATCAACCTCTCATTTATAGGTTTCCATTCTAATAGTGTCTGTTCAGTTTTTTTGATAACATGAATGCAACTCCCTGATAATGCATTTCATCATCTCTGCTCGAAAATAGAATATTTTC
>JAIGNY010002947.1:0-122500 GCA_020152595.1 Chiridota heheva
GGTATGTATTCTTTGTATGAGTATAACGAACAATCAAATGGCGTTAACGTTAAAGTTACTCTTCGTATACCCGGTGAAAATATAACTTACTTAAAGAATATGAAGACAAATCGAAAGCGAGAAAAAAACGGCAATCAGTAAAACTCGCTGAACTGGTACTGGTAGGTTAGCATGTAGTGTGTTTGTTGTACGTGTGATGTGACCTAGTCAGATAACATATGACTGTGTGTAGTTTGTAGAGCATACTGAGTGAGATATTTATTTCACTAGATGTGACAGAGTTGTGTGAAGACGCGTGAAACGCAACGACCCCTCTGCCCGGCAAAATGGAGTCTAGTTGAGTTAGAGTCACGTGATGAAATCCCCTATTGCACACGGATTTGTTTTCGGGAAAATTTCTTTACTTTGCTTGAGGGTGATGGTTTAGTCCAAGATTCCACTCACATTGGGTTAAGCATCCATTTCCATAAATTTTGACATTTCGCATTTGTTCAGTTTAAAACAAAAGCAAATCTCAACCTCGTATTGATATTAACACTGAAGGATATCATTTGTATAAACACTAGCAAAGCTAGAGGATTCTCGACCTAGGTGAAGGTTATGCTTCAAACCTTCCCTGCTTGTAAGGCAATTAATTACTTTACGCATGTGACGTGAGTTGGGTACCGTCTGGGTACCGGAAGTAAATTTGTATGTAATGTCAAAGAGCGTAATTGCGTAAATGTTTTAAGAAAGTCGACTTCGAAGATTTGCATGATATTGATCTTTTTGTTTATCTATTTCAACATACACATGGGGTAACTCGGTTTAGCATTTGACTTATCTTACATGAGGCCCTGTACAACAGTAAATAATAGGTATGAGTAAAATAAATAGGCCCCTACATAAAAGGGATACACAAAAAGTAAAGTGATGAGGCATGTGCGCATGTATTTGGGACCCGCGATCATCTAGGCACGGACTTCGCTCGATATCTTCAAGGAGCGTATGTGACGTATTAACTGTTAGCTGGTTAGGGTGAGGGTTAATATGAGATTCCTCCAAAAGTGGGCTGGGCATCCATCTTCATTCAATTTTGGCACTTTTTGATACTAGGCCCTATATACCATACAGTCAGAGCCCTTCGGGGGTCTAAACACATTAACAGTAATTTTACCCCCGTTCGCTTTGAGGCCTACATTTCCAAGATTAGATGGAAACTTTATGAGGGACTTTGACGACTTGGAGGCTGTAAAAAGAAGGGCTACGAAGTTCATACCAGGATGTCGGAATTTTTCTTACATTGAGAGATTCGCCTACCGTTTTTGTCATACAGAAGAGTGAGAGGAGACATGATTTATTTCAAGTATATAACTGGTTGCTTACATCACGGAATATTTTGTTTCCGATATCTGTTGATAGTACTACTCGTGGACACCTCTTCAAGTTGATTAAGCAGAGAGGGTATACTTCTGCAATACAAACTTTTTTTTTCTTTTCACAACGCGTTATTGACAAATGGAATCCTTTGTTATATGACAAATGAAACTCTTTGTCTTGTAATGTTGTGTGTGCTCCCTCTTTGGATATTTTCAAAGCAAGAATAGTATTGGAGTTCAAGCCCCACACTCAAACAATGTGTTATGGAATCTGACTGAACTCGTCAAAATCAATTCGTTATAACCTTCATTATTGGAGGACCAAAATGGTACCTGCCCCTCAACCCCCCAAGTTGAATGTGTGTGTTTTTCTTTGGGGAGGGGGATTGATTATGTCGCCCCACGATGGTTAAAAAAAAAAATCACCAATTTTCCAAAATATTAGTGATGAAAAGAAGACAATTTCAGATTCTATCGTTAATGTCTAGATTTTTTGTTTTTGATATCCGAAAAATGATCTAAAATCAACACAAAGTTCCATAATGTAAGTGATGAAAAGACAATCCTGTACAGTTTAGTATCATCAGCAAATTTACAAATCCTGGAGCCAAGGGAAACAATACCATTAATGAAGATTAAGAAAAGAAGCGGACACAACACATAATCCTGAGGAATACACTTGTAACCTACTTCCATGGAGATACTTCACCATTAACAACAACTCTTTGTGACCTGTCAATTAATCAAGAATTTATCCAACTGTCACAAGTTCCCTCCACACCAAGCGCTCTTGTTTTCAACATGAACCTGCCTAATGGAACCTTATCAAATGCTTTTTGGAAGCCTTAATAAATAACACCCACCTTATGACAAGAATCAACTAGTTTAGTCACATCATCAAGAAATTCCAATAAGTTAGAAACACAAGACCTCTTAGCTGGGACAAATTCAACAAACCATTGACCAGTAAATGATCTAGTACAACATCGTTAACAATGGACTCCATGACCTTGCACACAACACTAGTAAGACTCACTGGCCTACAGTTACAGCGCAAACTGTGGTCACCCATATTTTTTTAAATAGGAGTGACATTTGCAAATCTCCAATCACTAGGAACAACACCAACATCAAAGCACTTTGAAAAGATAATACTCAGGGAAACAGAAAGAACATCAGAACACACGTAAAAAAGCAGGATGTATACCGTCTGGACTGGGTGCTTTATTTGAAATCAAACCCTTCAACTTCTTAGACATAACATCAACTGAAAACTAAACATCCTTAATGGATACTGGAGAGTGCACACTAAGATACTCCACAACATCATCAGCAAGGGACTCCTTAGCAAAAACAGATACAAAGTAAATCCTTACCATCATTGATAGTAACACCATCATTACCTTGAAGGAGAACAACAACCACCCTCCATGTTTTTTTTTTTTGCTTTGAGCGAAGATAAGAGTGTATTGACTTAGGATTAATCTTAACCTCTGTCAATTGAGAGTATATGGTTTGTTTTGGGCACACATTGTGACGTCAGACCGGATACTTGAATGAACTAGATTCTCGGTGATTGATCCAAGGCAAATTTTGCCTCTGAAGAGCTAATTGACTTATCGAAAACCGTACATATTTTACTCAAAAAGAACTGTTATTTTATTCTGAAAGCCTAATTTCGCGTTAAAACCACAATTTTTAAATCAATTCTTACAAGATATATGGATAGATTAGGCGTAACTTAAACAGTCAACGAACTTTAGCCTAACGTTAGATATTCGCAACGCCGAATTTCTTCGTATCTTACAAGTTGCATGTCTTAATTAGGCTGAGTGTAGTAACGTTCGTGTGCTCCATTTTTGCTGGAAAAAAAAAAGAGACGAAGCCGTTTTCGAATTTAAAGAACTTCTAGTATAGATTTCGTTCATAGATTTTGACTGAATTCCTCTTCAAAGGCCTACGTTAATAACATTAACAGGCGTAGACCTACACAGCATTCAATTTGTGCACGATATAAGATTCAATGCCCAATATAAACATAAACGTAATAGTAAATACTAGGCAAGAAATTATAATAGAAGATAGATAGGACAGGTATTTAGGCCTCGGAAGTTATGCAAATATATGCCTTACACGTTAAAAGGTTTTGGTCACTGCGTGATTGGGCATGAAAATTTGTGCTACAATTTACAATTCAATTCAAATTAGGTCCTACATGCATGTAAAGCTCTATCTTCATGGAATATTATTAAATGAGAAAACCAAATTTTCTTGAATAACTTTTACAAAAAGTGGTGGGTGTAAACACTTTTTCTAATGAAATAAATGGATGTCGGCAAGAATCCCATGGCAAATTCGAGACTCACAGGTCTGCCATCCCTTTTTATCTTTACTCCAAGTAATACTAAAAAGTGTTTTCATTACATATGATATATAAGCAATCACTATTTCGTTTTTAGTCTTTATGGATACAATGTGGTCGCAATTCTCAATGCTGGTAGGAAATTGGCAAAGTTGTTTTCGATGTAGTTGGCAAAACTACTAGTCTTATTCCTAACAAGAATGACCTTTGCCACACTCATTGCCAATATTTCTATATCATAGGCATATTTTGACTGAATTGGCCTAAACTTGACTTAATTTAAACAGAAAATTAATTACACTTTATTGCATCCCAAATGTGGTCGGCAAAAAAAAAGTTATCTAGGCATTTCAATACTGCTTGTCAGATATGAAAGGCTCTAACTACATGTATTGTTAGAACTTACAAAGGTCAGTAGACAGCCCTTATATTTAGATTTTAAAAAGAATAAAGTGGGCTAATAAGCTTTATACAGTAATAGGTACATAAATATATGTTAATGAGATAGGCCGAAATGTAGTCAAAAAATGAGTGGTGCCATGCAAAAACAATGCCTAAGTTAAATTAAGCTTTTATAAGTTAAGTGAAGGGCCAACAATGCAGTACCATATTTAACATAGTGCTGTTATTTACTGGTACATATAAGCATTAATATTTGGCTTCTTACATAGATAACAAAATTCTTTTGCAAGTGCTTCACATTTTTGATGAACATTTGAGAAGTTTACCTATTAAGTGAATTATAGTGTAGGAAAACGAAGAGTGTGCTTAGATGCACTGTTTATATGTTCATATGCATTACACATTTCATACACTATAATGTAACACACAAAACTGTATGTACACATCTACACTATCAAGTTGCATAACAGGTGATTTAAACAGTAATATAAAAATCACATTTGGATGACCATGCATATAGTCCGAGAATATGATCTTATGATGTAATGAATAGACAATGTCTATTTATTTTTTGTTTTTTATATCACTCATCTTTATACAGAATAGCTCATTTAGCTTAAAGCTGCATGGTTAAGGTCAGGCTTTGAATGAAATAAAAAACAAACAAATATAAATCAAACAGGAAAAGATTGGCAAAAAGACAAACACAGCAAAAGTAACAAACCATACATTAGAAAAATGTATGATAAAATATGAGACATCTAAAGAGGATGTCCACTTTCCAAGTTTTGATGATAGTACCATGTGAGTATAGTGCTTCATTTCAATCTTATCTCCTCATGAAGCTTGATTAATGTACTTTCGATGGTAGAACACTGACAAATAGACCTATAGCTTGATATGGAATAATTATATAAAAAAGGTATAAACTTGTAAATACATCAGCAGGTAGTATTTGCTGTCATTCAAATGATCAATTTTATATTGTGTGATTTCTTATAGTGCCTTCAAAACCATTTCCTTCATGTAGCCAAGCATGAATATCAAACTGTTTAAAAGGTACAACAACTCTTAGCATTTATATCTACAATTTATAGTCATCCTATACAGATACGATCTTATATCATTCAAAATATTGTAAAAAAAAACCTTAACTCATTGGCCCTTGCTTAGTTAAGAAAACACCCACAAGGTCCACCATGAAAGATTCATGCCCTTACATCAGCGATTTTCGGTTTTTCCACATGAAAATCGAACATCTCAAGCCCACCGAAAATGTATGCATCACTGCCCTAACACTCCATACATACAGTGTACACTTATACATACACTGTACGTACTGAGTTTATTTCAAGAATGGTTTCAGCGGATACAGCTTGTACATTAGTTAAGAAATATTCAATTAGGGCGCTGCGAGTAGCAATGTCCTAGATGTCGGGGCACAATGACCTACCAAAAAGTATATTTAAATCTCATAGAAAAATTCCAGATCAAATCTACATCTAGATTTGATATAAATCACATGCATAACCAGGTAAAGACATGAAATGTATTTGTAGATACTCACAGATCCCCTTCTGACTTTAGGATTCTCCCGGATCCTCTTCTGTCAGCTCAAAGCTTGTATTTATGCTGAATTTATCTTGTCTAGTAGGGTTAACTAGTCCGGTAGCTTTCTTTGTAACCATAGTATAAAGGCTGGTTTTTCCAATGTCTATCTAGTCTTGCCTTAAATGTGGGTATTGGTTTAGATGTTACAACTGAATTTGGTAAACTATTCCATATGTCAACTGAGCAGTGCTCAAAAGAGTATTTTCTGGTGTTAAGCCGTAGGCGGATTTTAAAGATCTTATACTCATGTCCCCTAGTCGATAAGTCCCTATTGTGTTGTATGAAGTTTGACACTTCCAGGTCATATTTTCTGGTTAAAATCTTAAATAGTTTAATCATGGCACCACCAACACGTCTGTAAGCTAAGGTAGAGAGATTAATTTTCTGTAGCCTTTACGAATAATTCAAGTTCGACATTCCTGGTAACTGCTTGTTAGCTCTACAATGTACATTCTGAAGCTGATCGATATGCTTTGCCAAATAAGAACACCAAACCTGCTTTGCGTATTTAAGATGCGGTCTAACCAAGGCAGTGTACAATAATTTAAATGATGATATGTCCATATACTCTACTGTCCACCGTATAAGACCCATTATCGAGTTTGCTTTCTTGACCTTTCCTGGGATATGCCTGTCGAAAGAAAGTTTGTTATCAATAGTAACTCCAATATCTGTTTCAAAATCTACATACTAGTACAATGCCATTCTCTTTTAATGTGTAGGGATATTGACGCATACTGTACAGGTCTTCTTGCACATTGTCACAATCATCTGGTCTAAATATAGCTCTGAATACTTTGGTATCGTCTGCAAATAAGTAAATACCAGTATCCAAGTGTGTTACATCAGCTGATCGGGGAGGTCGTTAATAGGATTGGTCCTAAGACAGATCCTTGTGGTATACCATTGGTCACATTTATCCAAACTGTGTATTGCCCATTCATTTAAACTCTTTGCTTGCGGCCCAGTAAAAAACAAAACAATCCAAGTGGTGATTGGTTCCTCAATACCATACATACTCAGCTTGTGAATTAGGCGGAGATGTGGTACCTTGTCGAAGGCCTTCATGAAATCGCAATAAATGACGTCCACGCATCATCCTAAATCGAGAACCTCTGTTCACTTATCAAGAACTGGTATTAACTGAAGACCTGTGGATTAGCCACTTATAAATCCACAATGCATTTTGCTAAACAGGTTATTACGTTTCATGGGATTAACAATATGTTTTCTAATAATGGATTCAAGGTCTTTACAAATGATACACGTTAAACCAACTGGTCTGTAATTTCCAGCAACTTTACGATCTTCTTTCTTAAATAAAGCAGTCATATCACCATGCTTCCATTCATCGGGTACTGAACCTAACTTAACTGGTGCATTAAATATTGCAGATAATGTAGTATAAAACTGAGCTTAGCACTCGATGATGGAAGTTGTCTCGTCCTGGTGATTTGAAAATATTCAAATTTCTCAACTGTTTCTCCACAGTCCTATGTGTAATCAATATATTATTACATCTTGTAACTACTTCTGGTAGCTCACTGTCAGATTCAGTTGTACTACAAATGAGAAGAAATCAGCAAGTACATCAGCATTTTCTTTATCATTGCTTTGGTATCCTTACTGTTATTTATGTAAAGGTCTGGTATGTTCCCTTTAGTCTTCATTTTTGATTGTGCGTATTTCCAAAACTTTTTCGGATTGGTTTTTACATTCGCTGCAATAAATTTCTCATGCTGTTTAGTGACTTTTCTGGTTATGCTCCTAACCTGGTTTCTCACTTGACAATACTACTCTGTGTAAACTTTTGCATCGCGTGTATTCAGAAATCTTGTCCACAATCTCTGTTTTCTCTTGAGTTTGGATACAGTTTTCCTGTCCGAGGGAACAGTATGCTTTTTGTTTCCAATAGTCCCCTGATTTTCACTTTTTTTTTTCCTTGGGATACACTCTTCAATTGCTTTATTTAGTTTATCACTAAACAACTTCCACTGCAACTTAATATCATTCCTACCGAAATAGAGTTCTCTCTCCCGATCTAAATTCAAAATGTAATGAAATTAATTAATGTATTAATGTATGTAATAAAATGAACATTCAATCTAGTTGATATCTACCTTGATGTGGTCATATGTAATTAACTATTACTCAGTAATGCTTTCTTTAAGTTTAAGTTTTGGTTTAGACGTAATACTTATCTTAGATTACAATCGCCGAAAGATTTTCACAGCGATTATGACTGAGTAATCGGATCCGTATTTTCATGCGTGAACGCAATTACTGGCCTTGGTTAAAAACTCGTGCAAAATTCAAGTTTTGTTTACTTGCGAAAAAACAAATTTTTAGTTAAAATTACAACCAACTGTGTAGATTATACCCACTACTATTTTGCGTAGAAATTATTGACTAAATTCAAGCGTTTTGTGCGAAATTAATGATGAAATAGATTAGAATAACTCATTTAAAATTGATTTGCCGATTATCATTCCCGCACTGTGCCTACCAATTTGCCAGCGATTGTCAAGTTCCCGGATGGTAAACAAGTTTTGGATTAGGCCTATACGATAAATTGCCCCTTGAAAGTAAATGAAATTAAGAAATATAATTTTTCTTCACCCCTTTAAGCAAATAGTAGAATCCACCTTTCACTTCCAGTTGAACCGCGCGAAAGGCTAAAAGGCATAAATCGGGGCCATCTCAAGAAATGGTGCGGAAATTCTTGAGCCAGGGAAACAAAGAGAACAACATTGGAGGGGAAACGAGAAGAATTTGTATGTCCATAGTTTAAGTATTTGAAAGGAAGCAATATAACGCCAATAAATATTAACTTAGGCCTACCCCTTTTTGTTGACAAGTTGGGGCAATTAAGTAGTTCCACGAAAATAATTTTTATCTAAGTCCTAACGTTTGGTCAGTTAGGATTCAGCCTACGTTCTTGGTCAAAGCTCGTTGGAATACTTCATGAAAAATAATTCTGCTGGATTAATTGCAGAAACCAACGGATTATTACCAACACAAGTTTAATCAAACTATGTACATTTGATCATGAACAAATCTGAAACTTGTGATGAAAATACCCATCTATAAATATGACTGTTATTGAGTCATTTATTATTAGATTTGTCAATTTCATAGAGGCTGGAATCAAACGGTTGTTTAAAGTCTAACATGGTTCTCAAATTAGCTTTAATTTCCTCAGCTTTTGCTCCTAGTAAGAAAGAAAGTTTATTATTTTTTTATATTTTTTACAGGAAATGGATTAATTAACGTTAGTATAGCTTGAGATTCCTCTAGCTTTGATGTTGTTGATCAACATGATATCCTTCAGTGAATATCAATACGTCGTTGAGATTTGCTTTTGTTTTGAACTGACACCATCCACAGCTAGAGGTTATGACGGAATATCATAGCTCACTTTTACATGTTTAAAAAACATGTATCATGAGATTTATTTTGATAACAGGATTCATCTTAAATAACACATACATACTTTCAACTCGATTCTACCTTAAAATGGGAAAACTATGATAACTCGAAATAGACTCACAATTAATTTCATACAGTATACTCACAGGGATGTATATTCAACACCTTATATATGCTATTGGAAGTTACCCTAGGCAATGTATTGAGTTTCCTGATTGGCTATTGTCACATTACATTGTTGACATGTTTTAAAAGACTGCATACGATCACTTTCGAAAACTTCTCCAAGAACTTGATAGATTGATTGATCGATTGAATATATTTATTTACTGTGAGATCATATTTACTTGCACAAAAATATATAATGATGTTGTAAAATAATAATTGAAATTAACAGACAAGAAAAAAAAGAAAAAATATGAAGCAATATTGCACTAGCAAACAAAGTAATCTACACAATGAAACTCAGGAAAGCACTAAAAGTTTAACCCAACTGGAGGAGAAACTGATTTCCATAGTGATCTTGATCATAAGTAAAGTAAAAGAAATGTCGCTGGAAACTTGATGTGGATTGGTGACAAAGTATTTGTTTTTTAGAAATGTACTTTTATTATAATTGTTTTTGTGTGGATTTATAGGCAGTAAGCTTTTTTAAGCAGACATTTATGCAATTTCCATGTGAATAAAGAATTTCTAATGTGAGGAAGTTTTGTTACGAAAAATCTCAGGTCGATGTCAACCTGCGGCTATCTACATTTACCATTAGTGGATGTTGGCAAAAGTGTATATGATGAGATCCTAATGTTTTCTGACTTTGGTAGGGCCTAGTAACAAAAAATGCATAATGTCAAAAATTGCAAAAGTTGAATGAAAATGGATGCCCGGCCATACTGTCAGAAGAATCTTGGACTAAGGACTACTGTAGTACATACTCCCAACTGGAGTATTATTAACAAACTGTGATCAAAATTCATGGTGTCAAGGGATGACCTGTGTACGAGGCCTTGTGGTAGACCATCCCATAGCCTGATGGGTGTCAGCAGAAAAGCTGTTTTTATAGGTGAGGTTTCTGTAAAAAGGTATTAGGTATCTCTGCGAGAGTCCTCTCGTGAATGACGTTACAGAGTGCAGTGTGGTAGTAGTATTGCAACAAGGCCATGAACAATTATGTACATCATGGTAATTTTGCAACATGCTCTTCTCTCAACTAGTGTTGGCCAAATAAGGGTGTATAGTATTTGGGTTTAAATACTAGAACGTGTGGAGAATGAAAACAAAGCGTGTGCTTTTCCCCGAACTGCCTCAAAGCGAACGATGTTATTTATTGCTCCAGGTTCCCAGATTACACTTGATTATTCTAGCAGGGATCCAACAAGAGTTAGGTAACATCAGGGTTGCATTAGCAGCGCGATTGTGCAAAATAATCCTGTACAAAATCAGAAGCAATGCAGGATGGTTGCAAACAGCTACTGGGAGCTGCTGGCTAAGACAAGTGTTAAAATCTGCACTGAGCATTCAGTGATTACATTAGGCCTGGAGTTAATGATATGAATTTTACATGAAATATTTATACAATTTACAGAAATAAATATAATTTAAGAAGAGTTTTACTTTTAAGTGCAAAACAGTAAAAGGTTATTTTTATTGGTAGAATATTTCTTATAACTTACAAAGTTATGAACGGATCCCTTACATGTACATACTTAATTGTATACAACGAAAAGTGACTGAGGCCTCGATGTATGTGGTGGAATTTGTAACTAGTCTCCAACTACAGTCGTTTTCTGTAATTACAATATCCATCACTGTATACAATCAATATATTAGTGATACATTTTTTTTATAAAGCAACTAAATTTGGTGAATTTTTGTGAATGGACATCTTGCAGAGGCCAGGATGTTCTGAAATTCCCAACCAAATTTCTGAAATCTCAACCTTAAATTTTTTGAAGAGGGAATATCCCTCCTAAAAATCTAAAGCTATTGCAAACCCTGGGTAACATTAGGCCTTCATGCTCTGTGGGCAGTGGTGAAAATTCCATTGTGGATAGGGATGTGACTGTTTACCAATTATTGTGTACACAATCAAAAACGTTGTTTACTGTTTACAAAATTAATATATTGTCTACACAGAAAAATTACCCAGAAAGTGCCCCTATCAGTTTCCCAACAATACTTTGCATTTAAAATCAATATTCATGCACACCACAGACAAAACTTTCAATCAATGATCTTACAATTCAAACTTAACGACCGATCAACCAAGGGTTTAATCCTTTGTACAGTAATGCGGGAGTTGGAATTTGCACCAATCTCTCAATTTGATTTGCCGAATTTAGAGCTACTTGATTGATGTAGAGGCTTAGGCCTGATTAACAATACTAGATTAAGCCTAGGCTTAAATCTGAACACCAGGCTTAAATCTGAACACCTGTTTAACAAGCTGTCAAACGGACCCAAAAATACACAGAGAAAAAACTCACTAAAAGCGATTTTATACATTTCCCGTGTTGAGTGACTAGAAATTGACAAAAGTGGAAATAATCGGATAAAGTCCATACCAAAATGAAAAGAAATTTCTTCTTGAGATAAAAATATTGTTGAATGTTTCCCAGAGATTATAGAAAGTGTCATTAAGTACAGTGATCTTTACTCTATTTTTATGGTAAAACGTTGGGTAGCGCTGGTTCAGTGAAATAATTCAGATTCATATGAACTTCCAGGTGCCAAAGTCCAAGATTGCCTTCCCCTTATCAACAGACCCAAACTTTCATAAGAAAGTAAAACACTATCCACATACTTCAAAAAGCCCTTCAAATGTTCAGCCAAAAATGCCTGTGTTTGCCACACATTTTTTCAAACAATCTTGGACAAAACTCGTTGGGACACCTACGTTCCCCCGTTCAATGTTGGTGGAATGAGTAGAAAATGTTGATAATTGCTTTTCATGTATCTGTATTCCTTAGTGAAATATTTTGACAACATTGAAAGGGGGGAGCGAGGGAGGGGGAGGGCTGAAAATAACTGTACATAAATATTTGAAATAACATGCAAACGTTCCAATGTGTGTTCCAACAGTTTTGTCCAAGATTGTAGACCTATATCACTGTTCACAAAGACTATCATGATCGCCTATGCCTGATGCTCACATCTTTGTACAAGTGATGGCTGGTTTGCCAAGAAGATGTCCAATGTTGTATTAATCCTTGTAGGGAGTAGGACTGTTTGCCGGAAACAACAATCATGCATCTTTAAAACCTGTTACTTGGAGCTAATGGGTACTTGTTTCCATTTATTGATTAAGATCTCCATTAAATATCAGGTAAGTTGAGGTCTCCTTCCATCCATACAGTTGAGGATATTACTATTCTGCTCCCTTCTAATGGATATGGAAATAAGGTTTTCTAAGCAAATTCTTCCATCTCTGTCTGTATCTTGCTACTACTGCAGCTTCTCTCCAGCTGTTCCATCCAAAACCATTTCTCTCTATCTCTGCCACTCTTCTCCATGTGATTTTAGTTCCCTCCTTTTCATTTACGTTCTGGTGTCCAGGTGATGGCTCTGGCATAATTTTCTTCATTTTTTTCTTAATACGTGACCCAACCATCTCCATCTTCTCTTAAATATCTCCTTGCTAATCTCCATTGTGCCTGTTCTATCATTTAGTTCTTCATTGTGGACTTTCACTGGCCATCATATTTTCAAAATAATTCTAAGACTTCTCCTTTTGAATACATCTAGTTTCTTCTCATCCTTTTTTGTCAACTTCCAGGTTTCATATTCCATCAGTTTTGAGCTTTGTTGTTAACGCACATGATCTTTGTCTTTTGTCATTAATCTTCAGCCCAATTGTTTTACCCGTTTCATGTAGTTTGTTTGTTTTGTCTTGGAGTTGTTCTTTTGTGCTAGAAATAAGTGCAATGTCATCAGCATGGTCAAGATTGTCTAGGGTTGTGAATATGTTCCACCGGATTCCATTCGTCTGCCTTGTGTACTGGTTTGCATCACCCAATCAATAGCATGTATAAAGAGGAAACCAGACATTAAACATCCTTGTTTTACCCCAGTTTTCACAGAATTATTCAATCAATATTCTTCCAACTAAACTGGTAATAAAAAATATACCTATGTAGTTGTCACAAATTGTCAGGTCACCTTTCTTTGGTATGGATCTCACCCATCTCGACATTGTTATCTTCATTTGCCTTTATACCTTGGTTGATTGTCTCTGGTATAGGTTGGCTTAATGTTGATTCGAAGTGTTCTTTCCATCTTTCTCTCATCTCATCTTCTCCATTGATAATCTTTCCATTTCCATTCCTTACTTCAACAGTTTTCTTTCTCCCCTTATAATGTATCTTTGTAATTTTGTATAAACAACTCTCATGTCTTCATGTGGTTCTGCATCATCTGCTTCTTTCGCCATATTATCTACCATCTTTCTTTTATCTGATCAGACTCTTTTCTTTACTTTTTGTCTTCTTGTATTCTGTTCTTTTTAGCTGTCTTATTCTTTCAGATTTTGCTTCATCTATTTGACATTTAGATTTTTCCTGTCTTTAATAGCTCTCCATGACTTAACCGAAATCCATGGTTTAATTATGCCTTTCCTTTTCCCTAATACCTTCTTTGCAGCATTGATATGTGCTGTTTCAATGTTTATCCACTTTTTGTTTATGCTATCATTCATGTCTCTCCTCATATTCTTTTTAACTCTTTGTTGTAGTCAAGTCATACTTCTGCACAAATTAGTGTGTTAATTTAAGGATAACATCCTGAATTTCTCTACATGTTTTTCAGGTAGTTAAGATCACTTTTTAGTAGTCTAAATAAGCTTCCCAAAATGAGAGATTTTCCACCTGTCATAGAAATCCTGGCAAATAATGACTCAGTTACTGCCCTGCTTTGGCACTCCACTAGAAAAGTCTGACTTTAACTCCACCATAGCCATTGTCCCCATCTTTTCTGTAAAAATCTTTTCTCAGTAATTCTTAATGCTGCCCTTTAATTTCTGAGAACTTTGGACTAAAATTATCAGAATGCATCATAAGCATGTGTTGTTCCCAAAAAGGTCAAGTGGCAATCATCATCATCATGTCAAATATTCATCAGGATTTTCTGTAGTAAATCTTGATATTGCCCTCTATTTGTGAGGACTGACTGCAGATTCATTAATCCATCAAAAACTGGATAAGATTCATCAAATACAACCTTCCAAGGACTCTGTCTTCCATCTGAAAACTCGGGACGAGAAGCATGCAAAAATGGTGTTCATTCACTTCTTGACCTGGCCTAAACAATAAAGTTCCGATTTCGAGATGTTTGAAATGTAAATCAGAGAAAGAAGAGCGACCTCGGGGCGTAGGCTAACTAGGACATAAATTGTCTTTGACTTATGTTGAAAACATTGTCCCACCACTTTGTGGAGGAAAAGTATGACCCCATGTCTCCTCGTCCCCACTTCAAAAGGAAATTTTATGGCCCTGTACTCTACCCTACCTAACTATCTTAACCCCCTCCAGCCCCCCCCCTCCTTCTTTTCAGGGGTGCCTACTCCTTGCACAGGGAATGTTAAGTTGAGAGCTGGAAGAAATCTATGGTTCCGGCGGAAATCGGGAATTCACGGGAAGAAAAAAACATTATTTAAAAAATGTTATATATTATTTTATTTTTTTAGAGATTTCTTGGGCGAACAACAGTATATGTTGTAAATATATGCTCTAAAAATGTTCCCATGTAATTGTGGGATGAAAAGTACATTAAATTGCGAAAGAGGGGGGTACAAAAATGTATTCACTACATTAATATTATTTCCACGATTTTTCGTGGGAAGATTTTGGACACCTTTATTTCAGAACCGTAGGAAATTTTATAATTATTTCCAACTCCAGTTGAGTTAAAAATAGAGGAAGGGACTAACAAAGAATTAGTCCTATAACACTTAATATTTAGCTCTTTGTTACCCTGAATAACTTGTTCCAATAATATCGATCAAGATAACTATAATAACTTACACCTCTCATATAGAAAATTCACTTATGGAAGCCCTCATAACTATCATGTATCGTAACTATCATTCATTTAAAACCATTTAAAGAGCATAAAACAAATTAGAAGGTAACTTCTTGTAAATTTTTAAGAGGTTTATTTTGAGCATCCTATTTCCTCAGTGCCTTAGCTTGCTGTGTTATTTAAAGGTGTAGGGACACTTAGAGGCATTGTTAACTAATTTAATTTGAAATCAATTAAATAACATAAAGAAAGCAAAAATTCATCGAAATCTGTTAAAAATTGGCCATTTTACAGCTTTTTCAAGATTTTTGTGCAAATTGAATTGCAAGTAAAGTGTAAAAAGAAAGCATCAGCTAAATAGTTTAACAAAATTGCAGTTCATCTTTAAGGGTTAATGGTTCATACTCTATTTTCAGTATTGAATAATATTTTGTATGATATTTATTCCTCACATTTTAGCTATAATGTGTATCTGTACTGCACTCAGTCGTTAAGCAACATTTAGTGTTTAGCATGATGTTTATGATGCTATTTCTACTTTTAAAGGACATGATAGCGGCTGCAGAGCCACAAGAATTTGTTCCATGTGGCCGGAGAACCTACAGTAAACATCCAGGCAAATATGTGGTTCAGGCTCAAACAAAGGAAAGAACAGGGCAGTTTCCCTCTCTGCAAGGTGTGTCTGTCAGCAATGAAATAATGAGGTAAAGTGCACATTCATAATATTAATATAAGTTATCTATTGATAAATAAAAATTATATATTAATATTGAATGGGAAATTACAATCAAATGTTATATTATTTCATATTTTTACTACATTCAGATTTAGATGCTGTTTTTAGAGATATAGACTTTATGCAAAAAATATGTGCAAAATGCCTTGTACTAATGATATGAAGCATATAAACATACTGCAATCCATGTCCAAACTAGAATATCAGCACTCAGTAGAGTGCATACTTCCTCCCCCATTGCAATTCTAACGTGCTTAGAATAGTTTTAGGGTTCATTTGATCCCCATACCCTCAATAATCTAGCTCGGAAATCCTGGGCCCACCAAGATTCATCCCCAAGTTTTGATCTGTAAAGGCCATTTGCATTTTAAACACTTGAAGATTATCTTTTGACTGATTTCTTCTAAGGCCATGTCATTGTTTTTAGTTTCATTTAGGCTAAGCATTCACAGTTTGATTCCATTCAGTTAAGATTCACATTCCATCATTTTCCATTCATGGCAGAAACCAGTTGTTCTTATTACATTGATAGTATAGGAGGCCACTTGATTTAATTTTCAATAAGTCCCGAAAATTGATTGTTTAGATCTTTATTCAGAGCCCAAAATCATTGTTTAGCACATTCCGTTGGAAAGTTTGAACTTAAGTCTTGACAGATTTTATCCTAAAACATCCCCACCCCTCAATTTCTGCCCTTTCTCTGTTCTAATTATTCCCAAATTTTAATCACTTCTTCTTGAAACAGGAACAAAACCACACATCACATTTAATCAAAATCCAATCATCAGTTCTTGAGATATCTTGATGCCAGACAAACTCACCTAAAAATGTCCCCACCCCTCCATTTGCACCCTTTCCCTGTTCCACTATGTCTCAAATTTTAATCACTTCTTTCTTAAACAGTAACAAAACCACACACCAAATTTATTCCAAATCCAATTATCAGTTCTTGAGGTATCTTGATGACAGACAAAAGACAAATTCACCTTAAAATGTCCCCACCTCTCCATTTACACCCTTCCCTTGTTCCAGTATGTCCCAAATTGTGCACTCTGTGTCCCTATGCAGTAATAAAACCACACACCAATTTTAATCAGAATCCAATTGACAGTTCTTCAGATATCTTGATGACAAACAGACAGAAACAAATTTACAGAGGTAAAAACATAACCTCCGTCCAAATTCGTTGGTGTAGGTAATTAAAGGATTATTACATCTTATATGAAACAAAATGGTTAAGAAAGCATTCAAAAATCGTATTCCGGTGTGGAGATATTCAAGTTTAAAGTAAGGGTAATTATAATTTACCACCTAAAAGCATGATGAAAAATAATTCAAATAGTAAAAATTAAAATAAATTACATGAACAATTATTCATAATGTCAGGGTGCCAGCCTTCCACAGTAGTGTCGCTAAATAGCAAGTTTGGCTTAAAAGGACCCAATTCAGTAGATATCGAGCGCCATCACTCTTCTTGAAAGTTACTAAAAGATTCGATTCCCACAGTAATTATTTAATTTATATTATATATCTTCTTTTAAATGAAGGTTATTTATTTGGTTAACATCACAATACCAGGTTTTTTTTGGATCCAGTTCCTAGAAACATAGATTACCTGCTTCATCTCATTTAAACAACATCTGTGATTGGTTTCAAGTTTCTTCCATTGACTTTGTGGTTAAGACCAAGATATTAAATTTTCATTGGTTATCAATTTGCGCATATTCGTTGTGCTCTCTACTGATTGGTTAATCACCAAGTAGGTGTAACTTAACTAGTTTAGTTGGAAATCAGCATTCAAACTGATAGGATCTAGGACAGGAGAGTCAGCTATAGGAGGTCAAAAGGCACAGAAGCAAAATGTTTACTCAGAGGAGTTTATTCACCATTTTGTTTCTTTTTAAGTCCTCTTTTATATGAAATAAACTTGCTTGACCACTGAATTAATCCTTTTAACCTCTTAAATCTTTCCATTGTCCCATTAAATCAAGCTGAATGAATTTCTTATAAACTTTCTTAGAAAGTCACTCACATCTTAGATTTTTAAAATGGTGCATAGTTGTAGAGAACCAATGAGCTAATTTAATTCAGGTTGGCAGCATTTTTGATGCAATTCATGTCTATGCAGAATGTGGTCGGGAATATTTGATAAGTATTTGGTCTTTGATTTAGCATGAATACTGGATGGTGCGGAAAACTTTGTCATGTCCGCAAGCATGCAGTGAAGTTGATGAGGAGTTGTTCTGGCAAGGAAGAACTGTTGTGTGGAGTACTGGCTGTACACACTCTGTCAGCAAACTACAGAAGACATATACTGTAGAAGAACCAATATTAGAGGTATGCCCATTACTCTCAGTGCAATATATCTCCTTCTTGAAGTTCAAAATATGTTAGCTTAGTATTGGGACCCATATCTATTTTGTTTACTTGTATGTGCTACCTGAAAGCCAACTTTTTACCAGTATACTAACCACCCTATTTTTACCAGCATACAAGAAACTTATTTTAACCAGCATTCTTAAACATATTTTCTTCCTAGTTCATAAACTGTGAAACTATGTGTAATGATAATAGGTAATTGCTAATACAGTTTATTTCTTTTAAACATCAAAGCAGTTACAGTACCAAAGTTGTCAGCAGCTCATCCCTGAATTGTCAGTTGTGTACATTTTAGGATACCATGTAGTTTCTAATGGTAGGTTATGTTCTCCCAATTCAGGTGCATTTTGTGACCTTCACTGGAGAAAATAGTGGAGAACATTTGAGCAGAAAATTTCAGGCGGCCAGTCTGGAATCAGATACAGGTGATAACTGAACCTTTTGTGCTTAAAAAAACTTAAATTGCTTTATGTTTATGGTAATTTTTAGAGGAAAGAGTAAAAAAACTCTGTTAATGAATTTAGTGTGGTGCCTTAACACTTTGACATGAATGCATGCATTTCTTGTATGAAAAGTGAAAGGTCAACAGAGTACACACACTTAAAACTGTTGTCGCTTGGTTGTGTGTTAAGCAAAACTGCATTGTGGGTAGAATTTAATCTAGTTTTGGAAAAGAATATTACATTTTTGAGTGATAAATGATTAAAGGTAGGAATTTTGAAATAAATTTTAATCCATTTAATGTGTGGTTTTTAAATTTGACAAATGAACTTTATCATGACATACGTGGTGTGGACTTTATGATATACAGTTGTTCATCAACATCTCAGGCCAAGGCTATGGATAAAATAATGTATAATGTGCCTCGTCTTTATTTGAATTTATGAGTGCAGTTGCTTGAGTATAATCATTTGGAGCTGCATGTTCTTATAAATATTCCAAAATTAGTGTTGAATCTTTAAATCATCAGTTTGAATAGAATTTCACAAAAAAAATATTTTGAGGAAAGAATAATGCTTGGGGGAAATAATATGCTGCATCTATGTAAACCTAGTAGAACTTGTATTAACATTTTGGATACTTCATACCAGGGAGATGTTATAACATCTCCCTGTTCTCACTTAGGAAATAGTAATTAGATAATTATCAATTGGTGTGCATAGTTTGAATGGAAATATTTGCCTCCTTTCATTTGAGTTGAAATACAAAGTTAAGCATAAAAAGAAAAAAAGACTATTTTCTGCATCGATTGACTTCTATTCAACCTGATTTTTGGAAATTTATTAGTAAAATTCTAGTATAGCTGTGAAACTTTAGCAAAATGTGTTTCTAGCAATACAACTTTATTCCATTATTAAAATAACTGAAAATTTTAAGATTTTTTGTTGATTTGATAAATTTGGTTAAGATGATTGTTCTGAAAATATTCTTGTTAAATTTTTGTGTTAAAAATGAAAGTTTAGTCGAAGAATAAAAATAATAATGAAAAATAATAATCGTAGAAATGCATAGTAAACTTACTTAATTAAACTCCATGTTGCAATTTACTGCTATACTGATATTTTTCCAATATCTAATATTTCTTTAAAATGTAAACAGTGGTAACACTAAATGAATACAATGTTCTATCCTACAGATAATAAACTTGCCTGCATTTGCATCGTGCACATAATGGGTCTGACAATCTTTACTGATCAAGGACAAGAATTCTACACCAGTTTGCCTTTTCAGGTAAGATTCACTGAACTTAAAGGATGGGTTTAGAGACCAGTCATTGGCCGAATAAAGAACAAGAAGACACGTTTAATAATAAATATAGTAATAAAATGTTTTATCTCCACTAAGGACAAACCCCTAGCTTGATCCAGAAAGGGGCATGGTGTCAATGACCAAAAGGCATTTATAAGGCATCAAGGGCACTTTTTTATAAGGCTGTCATGACTTGTCGATTATTGCGATATCTCTTTTCCCACGACATGAAATATGCCTCTCGCGACATATCGCTATACCAAAAACTAATAATCAACTAAGAAATTTTTGCACAACTAGGCTATGCTACTTTGCACGTTACAATTCTAACGTTACGGTATTAAATCTAGAAGTCAAGTTTAGGCCATTAAAAACATGCAAAAATATTGTGAAACATGAAAAACTAATTAAAAATCGCTCTCCATCACCCTACAATGGCATGTTTGGATGTAAGTTGGCAAAAAGAACAAAAATTTGGCCCAGAACATGCCTCTCAGGCCATCACTTGGATGATTCATGGTCACATTGACTGAATTACCAAACACGTGCGTGATGCGACGCATGATGAACGTAATAATCTCGCAATCATGTCGTCTGCTAGATCTGCAAATAAAAATTTCTTGCTTTATTATAAAAGAAGTAACGTTTATAGTGATATTAACAATTTGCATCGTGAGTCAGTTATCTTGAAAAGTATCGCGATATACCAATATATTGCGATATTTTTTGACATTGACAGCAATGTCATGAAAGCGCCAATTTTTTGGCAGGTTTGAAGGTATTTGAAATGTAAATAAGGGAGTAATCAATACAACAAGTAGTGTGCCTCCATCTTTGTATATTGGGAAACTAATCAGCATTAAAAGAAGGCAAAATAGTTTTCAAAAGTATGTTTCTGTGAACAAAATGTAGAGTGCTCAGTGAAAAGGGACAGGGTGCAGCACCCTCTGAAAACATGAAACTAAGGGCCTGAAGGGAACATGCAAGATAAGACAACATTATCTTTAAATGACAGGTATAGGCTTTCCACATGACTGATGACACTTCCAACAAATGTTTGTGTGTATCATTCTAATATATTGCCGATATTTTCCTCTTTCTCGTCATTTGTCAGAGATTTTTATTGTCCAGTTCTAAAGGAACTTTAAGAGATTTGTGTAGGGTCAGGCATGTCTATCCATTATGATGCAAAGCAAAAAGAGACTTGTGATGAAACTATTTTATTATCCTCTTCTATTCAGGAGACATGTTTTCAGGATGTCACAAATTTGTTTGAAGATCCATGGGCCAGTAGCAATAACTTGTGCTTTAATGGAAGAAAATATGCTGTAAATCATGAAAAATGAAAAAAAGTTTTAGTAAAATCGGTTACAAATTGGCCATTTTACAGCATTTGAAGTTTAGGGTCTTATTATAATAACTAATGCAAATTTTATTGAATTTTGTCACATCATTATGTTAACTTATTTTCTTATTGATCCTTTACCAAAGTTAGTTGAATGGTTAATAGTTGAGCATGACCAAGAGGGTTTGAGTCTTCATAATACCTATAATCAAAATATAGCAGGAGAAAACAATCTGATGATATTCAGTGACTAGAAATTTTAAGAATTATTTTAAAGACTTTGGGGTGCCTTCTCTTTTATACATCACACCTTTTTCATACAGTAAAAATTGTTCAAACTTTTATTAGCCATAGCTAGGAAACAATAGGGGCTTTTGTGATTGAACAACTAGTATGTTCATAATTTGTATTATGTTCATAATTTGTATTATGTTCATAATTTGTATTATGTTCATAATTTATATTATGTTCATAATTTGTATTATTCAGAATTTGTATTATGTTTAGAATTTGTATTATGTTCAGAATTTGTATTATGTTAATTTGTATTATGTTCAGAATTTGTATTATGAATTTGTATTATGTTCAGAATTTGTATTATGTTCAGAATTTGTATTATGTTCAGAATTTGTATTATGTTCAGAATTTGTATTATGTCAGAATTTGTATTATGTTCAGAATTTGTATTATGTTCAGAATTTGTATTATGTTCAGAATTTGTATTATGTTCAGAATTTGTATTATGTTCAGAATTTGTATTATGTTCAGAATTTGTATTATGTTCAGAATTTGTATTATATTCAAGTTTTTTCTGATGAATATAAAATCTCTACCTGTCCATTTTGGTGTAAAAAGGCAAAATTTCACAATTGTTAATGTGTATTAATAAAAATTCCTAAAACATTTTCTCCTAAATGAAACCATTTTCCAACATGACTTTGAAAGGCAGATCACACTTTCTGCACTTGATTCAGTTTGTCAAATCTTCTTCCATACCCAGCTGTTGAAAACTACCAGCTTTGGAGAAAACAAAACATACAGCTGTATATGAAAACTTATGAAACGTGGTTGTATAATATCACTTATAGTCTGATATCAGCCATTTTGACACAAATTTCAAGGTTTACTGCTCATTTTTTACCATTATTTTCATAATTATAAAACTGGAATATCATAATTTAAACATATTTGGACATCTTTGTTGCTTATCAGGTTCGTCAAGCCTGGAGCCTGAATGGTGGCATGCTGCTTGAAAGAGTTCTTCCAAAGATTGATGTTCATACAAAGAAAGGGTAAGAAAATATGTTTCTATTTGTGTAGGACTTAAGATATTTTGTGAACACTTCTGCTCTGCCTTTAATCCCTTTGTAATCTTTGCTAGCTGAAAGGTCTATGACCAGCTATCGACAAAAAGCCAACATTTGCTATAATTTTTTTAATTCATGAAAATAGTAAAAGATCCCATCAAAGTTGGTTCAAAATTGACTGTTTTACCGCTTTTGAATTTTCAAGTCTTATTATGCGAACATACCCTCTTTATTATCAATTGTTAATTTTCTTTTTTAATCTAGGAAAGCAGCTACTTATAACACAGAACTTTTGGATTTCAAATCATAAAATCTATCTAGAAAGACATTCTCATCATTTTCAATTTTTTTATATTTTTTTTATAAAGAAACGTAAAGCTTTTCATAGAGATTTGGAGCTTTCTGTTTTTTTATCACAAATTTTGATTACTTTGTAAAATCATCAAACCCTGCTCAGCCATAACGTTATAGTTAACTCTGTCAACGAAGTTGGACAGAGGTTATATTTTTGTCTCTGTTTGTCTGTTTGTTTGTCATCAACATATCTCAAGATCTGATGATTGGATTTGGATTAAATTTGCTGTGTGGTTTTGTTACTGCTTAATTTTGGGACAATAAAAAAGGGGTAAGGGCAGATATTAAGGGGTAGGGCAGATATGGAGGTGTAGGGCAGATATGGAGGAGTAGAGCAGATATGGAGGGGTAGGGCAGATATGGAGGGGTAGGACAGATATGGAGGGGTAGGGATATTTTTGGGTGATATCTATCAAGGATTAGTTGAAACTTTCTAATGGAATGAGCTGAACAATGAATTCGATTTTCTTGACTCCAAGTCAAGTAGTTTCTGGTATCAAAGAGAATCAAAACAATGGTTTGTGCCATGCATGGAAAATGATAAAATGTGAATTTTCCCTGAATGGAACTCAAACAATGAATGTTTAGCCTCAATAACACTGAAAACCATGAACAATCAGATGGTAAATGATCCTGAAGTATTTAGAATGGAAGTGTTCACTACAGTTCAAAAGTAAAGAAGGGTTGAAACTTGGTGGGCCCAGATTGTGTTAGGTATGGGGAATTAACTAAAAAATATATTGGCATGTTGGAATTGCCATGCACTCTACTGAGTGCTGAAATTCTAGATAAATACTGTTTTGTTTGAAATATTTTACTCTTTTCTGTTTGTAATGTAACAAAAAGAGGTATATGCATATATATGAAAAATCGCTTAATTAACCATCTTTGATAAATCATTGGAAGGCACACATTTCTTGAAATAAGAGTCTCTACTTGGAACACAAATTTAAGTTGGCAAAAGAACACATTAACTGGTGGTTTTGTCCTTTTTAAGCTCACTATAAAAAGTCAAGTCTTTCACATGCAGTATCATCATTTCAAAATAAAGAATAAAAGATGAGACATGTGAAGTCGTAAACATTCCCAAAACATTTGATCCATGGTATCATTCCATTACACAAATTACAAATCGGTGATTCTTTTTTTTCCCATGACATAAAGTAGCCCATTTCTAGGCAGGATTTTATATGGAAAATGAAATTGAAGGTAACAAATCTTAGAAGCAGATACAAAGGCACAAATATGTTCTCACAGTCTTTATCTGTGTGTGTCTTCTTTGATTCCATTGTCGTAGAGGTTTTTGATATTCCCAGCCCGCATCTTCTCTGCAGGGCCCTTCTGATCATCCATAACAAAGCAATGTTGGCGCTCTAAAGTTTTGCATCTTTTTCTCATTATGATCTTACTTGTTTTATATGATAAACAATGAACTAATATATGGTTGGATCTGTTCCTGAAAGATTTTCTGTTTCTATGACAATGTTCAATTGTTAGGTTTTCATTATGCATATGATTAGAAATGAAAATATTTGGTTTTTACAATGTGGCTACTCTTTTCAATTACTTGATTTCTGACTATCAGGACTTTCTCTTTAATGAGTTGCTGTCATTTGAGGCTGACTCAAATTAAATTTTCCAAAGTGTTAATTCTTTTCATTAAATCTGTGCAAAACTTTTTTTGGTCACCAGTTCACCGGCATTCTGTTTTATCTTAATTTTGTTATATTTTGTTTTTCAGAGAGATTGAAAATCTACCCACTTTGTTCAGTTTTAAGCACCCCTTGGATGAACCTGCTCCTGTATTATGCAGAACTGGAGGTATTTAATATACTTGTTATTTTGTTATTGGTCAGGAATCATTTGATATCAGTTTGGAATTTTATTTATTGCAATTTATTACATTTTTCAGTAGATTATTTTCACAGGGATATGGCTGGTCACTTTATTTCAGGGCAGTGATGAGTGTGGGGTGATTTACAGGTCACCGACTTTTGAACAAATGTTGGCAAACTTTTTAATAAAAGAAAATGTGAAATAACATTGTTATTTATATTTTCACTATGTTAGGACCAGTTTTGGATCTCCAGTAATGCATGGAATTGGAAGAATTTTTGATTTTTTTCAGAAAATATAAAAGCTTTTCATTTCATGTAATTTGTATTGATCTGATTATTACCTTTGCAGGTCAAAACCCAAAGTTGCATTTCATGTCTGATCCAACGCAGAATGTCATTTTCACTCACAGTCAGCCTAACCTTGTCATGACCTTTGACACTGCTCTTGGCCTGCATTCAGTTTGGTCGGTGAGGAAAGCCAAACAGGATGTAAGTTGTAATCTTAGCCATGTTCTTTGTCATTTGGTTTATAACAGGCTATCTACAATACTAATCTGATTGATAATTAGACCGGTAGAGGCAGCATTAGTTGGTTTATAAAAAATTACTTCAAACTTGTGAAATTAGCAGAAAGGCCATCATATGATCAGAATTATTCCAAAATTTCAGAGATGTTTGAAATCTTGGTTATTAATAAGGATGACTTTTTAGAAATTAGTTTGAATAAATAGACTTCTATTTTCTGGAATTTAGTTTAAATAAATAGACCTCTATTTTCTAGAAATTAGTTCAAATAAATAAACCTCTATTTTCTGGAAATTAGTTTGAATAAATAGTCCGATTTTCTGGAATTTAGTTTGAATGAATAGACCTTTACTTTCTGAAATTAGTTTGAATGAATAGACCTCTATTTTCTGGAAATTAGTTTGAATGAATAGACCTCTATTTTCTGGAAATTAGTTTGAATGAATAGACCTCTATTTTCTGGAAATTAGTTTGAATGAATAGACCTCTATTTTCTGGAAGTTAGTTTGAATAAATAGACCTCTACTTTCTGGAAATTAGTTTGAATGAATAGACCTCTATTTTCTGGAAATTAGTTTGAATGAATAGACCTCTATTTTCTGGAAATTAGTTTGAATGAATAGACCTCTATTTTCTGGAAGTTAGTTTGAATAAATAGACCTCTACTTTCTGGAAATTAGTTTGAATGAATAGACCTCTATTTTCTGGAAATTAGTTTGAATGAATAGACCTCTATTTTCTGGAAATTAGTTTGAATGAATAGACCTCTATTTTCTGGAAATTAGTTTGAATGAGTAAACTTCAGTTTTGTGGAAATTGTTTTAAACCTTATTTGGTGCTATTCTGGAGGATGGCCTGTTGTGGTTTTTAATGATTCCATATATTGAATATGTAAGAAATAATTAGTTCGTTTTTGTATCTGTGCCCTGAAAACCTGAGATTTTCTGAAATATTTTAAATGAAAAAAAAAAATCTCTTCCAGTTTTCCTTGTATTTGATAGTTTTGTATGGATGTGTATATAAAATTCTTCAAGGGTTTCAAAAAATTGATCCTGTGTTGTCTATTTCTGCATTTGTGACATATGGTGTGAAGTTTTTGGGAGATTCTAATTAATGTCTGATAAATTACAGAAGATTTAGATAACTTCAAAAAGTTTAGGTTATATACCTTACTAAATTTATTCTTGCCCTTGTATGAGAGAACATGGCAATCTGATGTACTGAAAATGTTTGAAATGTAAGAAGTAAGAGATTTACATTTTTTTAAAAAAAGTGGGTTATTTATACCTCTGTGTGCCAGCTTGCATAGAGTGTCATGCATATCCTAGGAAGCCATCTTGGATTCAGTATGTTGCATGAATTGTAAAATTTTTACATGTCCTTATGCTTTATTTAAATCTATTGTGCAATATGCATCATAATAGTTGACACATAACTGGTGTAACACTGTTTTGAATCAAATGGATAAATAAGTTGTACCCTGTTACTTCAGTTCTGTGCAAATGTGTTAGATCACATAAGAGCTGTCACATTAAGACTATGGGGCTAATGATGTGAATCAGTGGCTCTTAAAAATGGATGGTAGTTTTAGTTGGCATTTGATTTGTGTACATAGATGTTAACACTGGATGATCTCTAGATAATATGGATATAAAGATTAAAAAATGGTCAATTTGACATGATGTTGCAATGCAATAAATTCTTTTATTTGTATTCTCTGGATTACCCTCAAAGCTTCTCTCCTTTATTTGTCGTACCAACTTCCAACAAAATCATTTTCCCCCTCTTCTGCATGGGAAGCTTTTTATTGACTTCTCCAGCTTCCTCCTATACTAATACACCTGTAGCCACCCTCCATTAATCAATTAATCTTGATTTCTAGGAAATAAATGCTGCATGGAAATTGCTTGATGTGACATCAGGTCAGCAGATATCTCAGGCCACGCCCCACCATTACAGTCATAGCAGTAGCACATTAGCAGGCCTCAGTGCAAGTGCCCACTCCAGGCTCAGCGAATCCAGCTTCTCACCTGGAGCTTTTCTCCAGTTGATTTCCGTCAACATTACACTTCCAGCAGAGTAGCATCCCCCCTCTCCAGACCTCACACCCCAGGAGCTCTTTCTATGTCAGCAGCTAGAAGGTAAGTTTTTTATAAGCAAAGAATCCTACCCACCTGTCTAATTCACTTATTGAGATTTTGGTGTTTTACAGTATGAAATTAATTATTATTTTGCTATGTTCTTAACCCTTATTCTACCAGCACTTTTTTGAAAATGCATTTGGGAGGCAGAGTTAAAAATAGGGCACCCAAAATGGGGATAATATCGCCACGTGGTAGAGTAAGGGGTTAAAATGGGCTGTATAATTTACCCTTCCAAACACTGATTCTTGGATTTTGTTTTACATTATTGTGTCTTGACAAATATGATATTTAAAATGTACCATGTTTTAATTTGAGTAACATTTCAGGCTCTTGGTTTTGGATTTGTTAGCTTGCCACAAACTACTCTTTAAAGGGTTTAAACTCAAAAGAAATCCAATCATAATATGGCTTTTTTCATACTATTAAAGACACTGAAAACCTGCAATGTTACCAACTTAATTTCTTATGTGTGTATGATTGTCCAGTTCACCTACATGATTTGTAGGATCATAGTTGTAACCAGGAGCATATGGTTGGTGATTATAGAGGTTACGGGTCGTACAACACATGGTGCAATACATGTACTCAGATAGTGTCTCGTTAAGGTAGCGTGTACAATTACATTAGGGTAGGAACTTGGGTCCACTAAATAACTCCACCCGTAAGGTTGTTTTCCATCATAATGTAAAAGGCAAGGCCAAAAGAAAAAGAAGATGCAAGACACAAAAATAGCATTAAATGTGTAGTGTGAAATGTGTTTTGCTTGAGAGATAACAAGTGATATGCATTATACTGGAGGACATAATGTAAGATGGATTTAGATTAACAAAAGAAACCAAGATAGAATTAATATTCTTACAAAACTAAAGCAAAAGAGACAAATTCACACTTATAGCTTGATGCAAATTATAGGGGCAACATCTTTCTGCTATTTTGGGTTGTGACTTTTAATAGTCAATAAGGCTTTAGGAGGAACAGAACTAAACTTATATAAGTACATCTTGTAGTAGATTTACATTAATACAGTCTTCATGATACTTGTTACAAGATGCTACAATGCAGTAAGTATTTACATTTATATTTGGCTAAAAGGGTGAGTTATAAGTGGATTATCAGTTATTAGTGTTCCTAAATTTATAATCTTTAAATGAGAGTTTAGTGCTGGTCTGGGACGACCAACACAGTGACAAATGTGAGTTGTTCACTGATTTCTCATCTGTTTTTCAGCATGTCTCACTCCATGCTGAGCCTGAATCACATGACACCATCCTCAGTACATCGATCTCCGGCAAGTTTCATGTATTCCCCTTTTACGAGTGGTTTGAGGACACCTGTTGCAGAGGAAATCAGTGATCCTCTGACCCCTGACCTGTACTTGGAGCAAAATTGGACAGAAAACATGACAGGAATAAGGTAATGCATAAACTAGTTATGTTTTTTATCACCAATTGGTATGATTCCGTTTATTTTCCACTTTTTCTTCACACCATTTGTTAATTTTTATATGTTCTCTTTAGAAGCTGTTGTGCTATTAATACAAACAAACTCTGAACCTGACTATTTTGTCATTAAGCTGTAACTATTAAACTATTAATATGCACTTATATAATTTGTTATAAGCTACATTGTCACTTCACTGACATAAGTTTTGACCTGGGGGGGGGGGGTGGTATGTTGTTAAACCTCAGCTTTGTCAATGTACCTAAATACACACTAAAATGGAAATATCCTTGAAATCCAAATCAGATGGTTTTGGTACCCAGTCTAAAAATAAAAATATAAAAAGATGTAAAAAAAAAAAAAATTGTTATTAACGACTGAAGTTTCCTAACCAGTACTACACCTCTTCACTCAACGCATTTCAAACTTTGGAGTAGCATACTTGCTATGATCCCAAATGGCATTAAAAATGTACCTGTCAGTAACAAAGCCCAGAACTGTGTTCATCATTGGATTAAAGTTGTTCATTGAATGAATGACATAAGTAGATAGTCACTGAGATCCACATTAGTGAAAAGGATTTATTTGACAGATGCTAATGAATTGATTGTGTTGAAGTCAGCTTAAAATATTGGTATTGGAAGGTATTGCATCATACGTGATTGATTCTTACTAGTGGAAATTGTTCTTGAACCTAGGAGTGAAGGTTCTTCCTAAAAAGGTATGTTACATGTAGGTAAACATGAAGAGAACAGTGTTTTTTGTGATTAAAACCTAAACTTCACAATAAGAGGTACAAGTGTCTCATGTACAAGTGTCTCATGTACAAGTGTTTCATGTACAAGTGTCTCATGTACAAGTGTCTCATGTACAAGTGTCTCATGGAAACTATGAAGCAACTTTTTTTAAATTACCTCAAGAAACTCAAATTCTTAAAAATGGCAACAAGAGTCTCTTACAGGTGGCCATTTAACATTGGTTTGAATTTTCTTGTATACTTATGGGACTTAAAACAAATAGATATGTTAATAAGGTTTGTTAAGAGTCTCCGATCTCCTATGTATTCCATTTTTGTTATTCATATGCCTTCAACCGCAATGTCAGAGAAGAGAGTACTGTAGCTGATACTATGTTTTAATTCATACTTGGTTATGCCATGTGATTATATTAATTTAGATTGATAATTGGTTGACCTCCTGCGATATCATACATATTGCATATATCATAATTTCATTAAACTCTGATCAGCCATTTCTTGAAAATATTTGCACGTAGGACTGTGCTTTAATTGTTGCTAGTGTCTTTCATATGTGTATAATTTTTACCTTTTGTTCTTCAATCAGGCAGGGAATTCTGGGGAAGGCAAAGAAGGTCTTTTTGACTCAAGATCTTTGCAGTCAGCAGTACCTGTGCTACTTGGTGGAACAACCTGCCCAGCTCAAATGCCTCAAGTTTGGATCAAGTAATGATCAAACCCAGATCATATTTGGCAGTGTAACCACAGTTCCAGCCATTGATGCTGTTCCCCTTGTGGTATATATTATTTTCCTTATCAATTTTGAAGGTGTATTAATTTGAAATTTAACCCATTTATTCACTTTTTTGTTGTAATTTTTATTTGTGGAATTTAGTGGTTTGGCTTTTTGTGTATTGATTGATGAGAATTATATACAAACTCAAATCATTTTCCCTCTTTCTTTCAAGAAACTGTCCATGATGGTGATCTTGGACCCCTCTGGAGGTGTCATTTTGCAGACAGGGACTACTCAGGTGAGTAAGCTAGCAACCAGGAAGGGTATGAAATAACTTAATGGGACATGGCTAGGCCTTCTTTATTGGGGCGGAGGTGTGCAGTTTGATCCACCCCCTGATAAATTTTGACCTACTTTTAACAGCTTGACCAACCCAACTTAGCAAGATCTACTAACAGTTTTCTGCAAAAAAGCTTTAAAATGTCTGGTTTTGTTTGTTAGAAAATTGTATCCAATTTTATTACCTTTGCTGACATATACCTCTTTGGATAGGAGATTGACATGATTTAGTGATACATTCAAAAAGTCAGCGGAAAGAACAAAGCATATTCTAGTAGGTTCAGTCTAAATGGCGAAAATTTTCCCTTCTTGAAGCGTGTGCATGGTGTAATAATGATTATGTAATTATAAAACATTTCTTATTTTAATGTGCTGTTTATAACTAGAATTTGTCAAAATCCTTTATACCAGAACTGCATGATATCATGAATTTTTTGATAAGAATTGCAAAAGGTAAATCATTGATATTATGCAAATGACTGAAATAAGCTGTAAAAAAACCTTGTTGTAACCGAGAACAGTGATATAAAAGCTACTGCTTTGTGTTACATTTCAGTACAGCTGTATCCTTTATTTCAATGTTATTGTTGTATTTTGGTTTGCTCAGAGTTAAAATTGATTGAAAAATTTCCACCGTTCTGAATAAAGTTGTCGAAAATCTTCCCACAAAAAAACGCAACAGAAATAATATTAATGTAGTAAATACATCTGTATATGTTCCCTTATTTTGCGAATTAATGTACTGTTTATTGTACAATTACATGTGAGACGTTTTGAGAGTACATATTCACCACATACTGTTGCTTACTCAAAGAGCTCTTTTTTCTTTTAAATAGATTTTTTTTTTATGAACAAAAACCTTTTCCCGCCTATTCCTATTTTTCTCATCTTATAACTGCCAGAACAGTATATGTTTTTTCTAGCTGCGGGTTTGCTATCCACTGTTTTTATATAAATGAACTTTTTCCTAGTATCCTCCTACTGCTTTCTTTTAAATTAAATTTGAGAGTTTGCACTTTAAGGAAAACGTATTCTAGAAATAAAAGAAAAAGAGCAGCTTTTGTTTCACCACCAACAGATCAGCAAGATTTTGGTGCCTGGTCTTCCTCCATCCCTTGGCAGCTCTACCAGTATGAGTCATCCCAGACCAAGCACCCCTCTAGACAGTCCTTGTGTGACATCTTTGGAGTCAGCTGATGAGGTCAGTATCACATGTGTTGTATTTATGGAAGAAAATTAAAGTATGTACAGTTTTGATCTGCCTTGAACAGGATCAACAAATCAACCAAAATTCAACTTGCCCAATTTTGTTTGTCTCGGGCAGCTGGGATATGATTTGTTGGAAGCTGCCTTGAAGAGAACAACACCTTTAGAATCGTACACCTTTTAATGAAGACGAACCTTGATTAGAAAACTAGGATCATTTGCTTGAACTGTACAAGACGTTTGACAAAATTAGCCAAGGATTGTTTTGTTACATTTGATGTGTCATATGCATTTACAGGAAATATAGGAGTTATTTGTATGAATGTGTTATTAATATGTAAACTGCGTCTATTGGCATCCCGCCTGTCATGAAGGAGGCTTTATGGTCTACTCGCGTCCCATGTGATAAAGGTTGAGTCAGATAACAGAGCATAGAATTCAGGGATGCGTGGACTGTGGGTGAGGTTGTTAGTGTAAAAAAAGATATAAACCAAATCTGCTTTCTTTGGTAGGTTATGTTATTGTCTCCTGTGGAACACATTGCGCCAGATAGGATGGATGATTTCAGTTTTGGTGGAGACTTTTGGCTGTCGTCATCACAACAAGGTCATCCAGTCGTGGCTCTTCGAGATGCTGTGGAAAACAGATTCACCTTGGTGATCATTTATCTTAATTTTGCTAATAACCATCGCTTGCAGTACAATTTCTAAAATAGGATGTAAAGAAATTTTGAAGGGTGATGCTTTTGATTAAAATATGTTGATGAATTGTGCAAACTTAACATCTGTCTCTTCAAAAAATTTAGCCATAATAGAAAATATGATTTCTTACTATTTTATTATAATATACTATTTAATTTTCTGTTATGATCTTTGAGGTTGCTAAGGATTAAGTTTGATCTAAGGATTAAGTTTGATCTAAGGTTTAAGCTTATTCTAAGGATTGCTTAATCTTAGGATAAGGATTAGCTTAATCTAAGGATTGCTTAATCTATGATTGCTTAATCTAAGGATTGCTTAATCTAAGGATTGCTTAATCTAATAATTAAGCTTAATATAAGGATTAGGCTTAATTTAAGGATTAAGCTTCATCTAAGGATTAAGCTTAATCTAATGTTTCAGCTTAATCTAAGGATTAAGCTTAATCTAAGGATTAAGCATAATCTAAGGATTAAGCTTAATCTAAGGATTAAGCATAATCTAAGCGAGGCATTCCTGGGAGGAGGGAGATGCACATGCATGTTCAATTACCAAAAGCTCACTTTTAAGGCAAAGAGCTCTTGTGATTGTAAAAACATCAAAGGAAATTTAAAGACGATATGTTACAACTAGTCAAGGTTTTTTTTCAAAACTCTTCTTAGTTCAATTCAGTTCAAATTGATTACATTTTATTGGTAAAAAAGTATTCAAAAATCTTATTTAATATAGATAATACTTTCAAGTTTAAAGCTAAAACAACTTTGCCTTACCTGGAAAAGTATAATATATACTATATATATACTAAAAGTATAAAAGTATATATATATATATATATATATATATATATATATATATATATATATATATATATATATATATATATATATATATATATATATATTACATATATGTATGATTGTATTGAAAATCTTTTATATGAATGATCATAATTATTTCTTATGAATACTATACTTATGTAATGTTTAAACAATGGAAATATCAAAAATTAAGACTTTCATGATTCCCTTTACTCTGCAAAAAGTTCCCTCAGTTTTTGACCAAATTCCTTCAATCACCATTTAAAGGAACTTCAATGATTTATCATTCTTTATGAGTGTGATATCACTACCTCTCCAGTAGACTTTTGATACCAGTCATTTCTAGTGGGCGTTGCAATTTAATCTCATGATCAGTTTTCTTTCTCTGTTGCTGTCTGCCATTATGGCACTCATTGTTACCCTCTATGTTCATCCTGAGGTTTTCCCATAAATTATATTTTTATCCAGGTATGTTTAAGTGGCACAATGCTCAGGACTTCAATTCCATCCATGTATTCTTCTCCAGTTGGTGAGTTGTTGTTACACCATTTTTCTTCTAACATTCATAAAAGGTTGCTTATTCTTCTACTTGTAACACTGAAAAATGGTTACTTTCACTTTTAACACTTTTTTATCAATCACTCAAAAACTTATCTTTTTCTTCAGAGACTCAAAATTGTTGATTTTTGTAACACTTAAAAACGTTTGCTTTTTCTTCAAACTCTCAAAAATATTACTTTTTCTTTCAATACTCAAAAATGGTTTCTTTTTCTTTTAACGATTATTTTTTTTCTTGTTTTTTTTCTAACACAATGGTGTCTTTTCTTCTGACATTTAATTTGTTACCTTTTCTTCAAGTTGGATAAGTTATTCACTATTGTCATTAGTATACCCAGTCTTTCATGCTGCTTACCTAGATTAAAAAGTGGATTGACATTTTGCACCTCATTAATCCAAATGAAATGGTACTGCCCTGGTATCTCTTTATGTAAAGACATGCATCGCAAAAGGTCTAGGGATGTGAAGAGGCTGCATTTTCCAAAACTGGAAATTTGATTAAAATCACTTAAAAATACCATATTTGACGTAGCGCTTGCGAAAATAGAATTGCACCACTTCTCAGACCGAAAGTGTTTTCCTAATAATCGCTCATGCTCCGAAACCACATACAGTGTGCTGCTCGAACTGCATTGTGCGAACTGGTTCTATACTAGCCCCACAACAACCAGCACCTGCCACCACTGAAAGATCGTGATCATCAGATGCAAAATAAGCAAATAATGTAACAAAACATATTTCAAGTCTTTAAATTAATCAAATAAATTATGTTATCAGTCAAAAAATGTTGGGTGGGCGCTTATTAAAGCAGGGGTGCTTATTGTGTTGAATACGGTATGTCTTTTACAGCTTTACTCTTTCACATGTTATCATGCACATTTATGATGTATTACTGGACAGACCCCTTTATTTTCGTATCCTGTGTGTTGTGAGGTGAGATTCTTGACTCACACAAAGATTTTGGAATCTTAAAAATACCCTCAATCATCTGGAAAAAATCATTTCTGTAGACAATAGCTGAAAGAATTTCCTTTAGATTTTGAGCTATGTATCATTTCCCAGATAACATATGTCCTGCAGACTTTAATCAGCCATAACCCCAAAAATAAATTATGCTATTTTCAAAATTGAAAAACTGGTACTGGGAATAATTAGTTGTGATAAAGAATGACCTCTCTGGCTCAATATGACCTGCTGACATACCAACAAATCTGATCAATCAATTTACTAAGAATTCTGTTTTTATACAGCAGCCTTCCAAAAACCTTTAAATCATTGTTTCTCCATCTCTAGGAGACTACCAAGATGCAACATTGTTACTCTGCTCATGTTCACTCACCTGTGTCCACACCTCACCACTAAACAATGTGGGAATAAGAAGAGAGATATAACTAAGCTCTAGTTAACTCCCCTACACCTCAAATGTTGGCACCTTGAACTGATTGATACTGGTAGCATCAATGCCAGCCTGTGGAAGGGCATTCCATTTAGACACAACTCAAACCGATAAATAATGTCTCTGTACATTTAATCTCGAGAGTTGCCACTAAAATCAAACCAGACTTAGGTGTTGACTCTCACATAACCTTTCAGTATCTTAAAAACCTTTATCAACTCTCCTGGCAGTCTTCTGGTAAATAATGTTGTGAGTTTTAGAGGACAAAGCCTTTCTTCATATGTTAAATGCTGCCAAGCAGGAATCATCCTCGTAAATGGTCTTATGTTGTGAAATATGTGTTGAATTTTTGGAGATTTTACTGAAATCTTGTTTCTTCATCTTTCCTACATTTTTGATCTGCAGTGAAGTTATGCCTTGATGCTCTGAAAAGTGTTCTTCCAAGGGATGCATCTCTTCAACTTTGATTAAATGGTACACAACCCATAATGGGCCTGGAGAAAACACAAGCCAGTCAGAATGGTCAAGATTTGCAGCATGCTTGCTGGGCCTCATGGGGTTACAAAGTTGATAAGCTTGTCATGTTTCTGAAGGTATGGTATTAGTCCTGTGCTCATGGAATATTTCCATTAATAAGTCATTCCAAAAAAAGCTTTAATTGGGTGATGAAAAATTACTTATAAGCAAATATATCAAAGCTGTTTTGTGTTTGAAGTTTCACGGCCATAAAGCCAGTGTGTATTCCCAGTTTGTGTGGGGCAAACGGATGAGGATCAATGATTTGCTCATTGCAGGTTAACTTCCCAGCAATGCTGGTACTCATTTGCTGGTACTCATTTGCTGGTACTCATTTGCCGCTACTCATTTGCCGCAACTCATTTGCTGCGACTCATTTGCTGCCACACATTTGCTGCTACTCATTTGCTGCTACTCATTTGCTGCTACTCATTTGCTGCTACTCATTTGCTGCGACTCATTTGCTGCTACTCATTTGCTGCTACACATTTGCTGCTACTCATTTGCTGCTACTCATCTGCTGCTACTCATTTGCTGCTACTCATTTGCTGCTACTCATTTGCTGCGACTCATTTGCTGCTACTCATTTGCTGCTACTCATTTGCTGCTACTCATTTGCTGCTACTTATCTGCTGCTACTCATCTGCTGCCACTCATTTACTGCGACTCATTTGCTGCTACTTATTTGCCGCTTCGTATCTGCTGCTACTCATCTGCTGCTACTCATTTCGCCACTCATTTTCGCTACTCATTTGTCGCTACTCATTTGCGACTCATTTCGCGACTCATTTGTCAGCGACTCATTTGCCACTACACACACCGCTACTCATTTGCTGCTACGCATTTGCTGCTAAGCATTTGCTGCGACTCATTTGCTGCGACTCATTTGCTGCTACTCATTTGCTGCTACTCATTTGCTGCCACTCATTTGCTTCTCGCGATTTGCCAATTACTCATTTGCCGCTACTCATTTGCCACTACTCATTTGCTGCGACTCATTTGCTGCGACTCATTTGCTGCCACACATTTGCTGCTACCCATTTGCTGCTACCCATTTGCTGCTACCCATTTGCTGCCACTCATTTGCTGCTACTCATTTGCTGCACTCATTTGCTGCTACACATTTGCTGCTACTCATTTGTTGCCACTCATCTGCTGCTGCCACTCATTTGCTGCCACTCATTTGCTGCTACTCATTTGCTGCGACTCATTTGCTGCTACTCATTTGCTGCTACTCATCTGCTGCTACTCATCTGCTGCTACTCATTTGCTGCTACTCATTTGCTGCTACTCATTTGCTGCTACTCATTTGCTGCTACTCATTTGCTGCTACTTATCTGCTGCTACTCATCTGCTGCCACTCATTTGCTGCGACTCATTTGCTGCTACTTATTTGCCGCTTCGTATCTGCTGCTACTCATCTGCTGCTACTCATTTGCCGCTACTCATTTGCCGCTACTCATTTGCCGCTACTCATTTGCCGCGACTCATTTGCCGCGACTCATTTGCCGCGACTCATTTGCCACTACACATTTGCCGCTACTCATTTGCTGCTACGCATTTGCTGCTAAGCATTTGCTGCGACTCATTTGCTGCTACTCATTTGCTGCTACTCATTTGCTGCCACTCATTTGCTTCTGCGCATTTGCCGCTACTCATTTGCCGCTACTCATTTGCCACTACTCATTTGCTGCGACTCATTTGCTGCGACTCATTTGCTGCCACACATTTGCTGCTACTCATTTGCTGCTACCCATTTGCTGCTACCCATTTGCTGCCACTCATTTGCTGCTACTCATTTGCTGCTACTCATTTGCTGCTACACATTTGCTGCGACTCATTTGCTGCTACTCATTTGCTGCTACACATTTGCTGCTACTCATTTGCTGCTACACATTTGCTGCTACTCATTTGCTGCTACTCATTTGCTGCTACTCATTTGCTGCGACTCATTTGCTGCGACTCATTTGCTGCGACTCATTTGCCGCTACACATTTGCCGCTACTCATTTTCTGCTACCCATCTGCTGCTACTCATCTGCTGCTACTCATCTGCTGCTACTCATTTGCTGCCACTCATTTGCTGCCACTCATTTGCTGCTACTCATTTGCTGCCACTCATTTGCTGCCACTCATTTGCGTTTGCTGCTACGCATTTGCTGCCACTCATTTGCCGCTACTCATTTGCCGCGACTCATTTGCCGCTACTCATTTGCCGCGACTCATTTGCCGCTACTCATTTGCCGCTACACATTTGCCGCTACTCATTTGCCGCTACTCATGTGCTGCTACTCATTTGCTGCTACTCATTTGCTGCTACACATTTGCTGCGACTCATTTGCTGCTACTCATTTGCTGCTACTCATTTGCTGCTACACATTTGGTGCTACACATTTGCTGCTACTCATTTGCTGCGACTCATTTGCTGCGACTTATTTGCTGCTACACATTTGCTGCTACTCATTTACTGCTACGCATTTGCTGCTACTCATTTGCTGCTACTCATTTGCTGCTACTCATCTGCTGCTACTCATCTGCTGCTACTCATCTGCTGCCACTCATTTGCTGCCACTCATTTGCTGCTACTTATTTGCCGCTACTTATTTGCCGCTACTCATTTGCCGCTACTCATTTGCTGCGACTTATTTGCTGCTACACATTTGCTGCTACTCATTTACTGCTTCGCATTTGCTGCTACTCATCTGCTGCTACTCATTTGCTGCTACTCATTTGCTGCTACTCATTTAACAGCCATGGTAAATTGAAGCAAGTGTCATGCTCAAGGACACAACATATTACTTTTGGAATATGGGTTGACTCTTTACCACTGAGCCAGTGTGCTTTTGAGTGTGCTGTCTTATGTATTTATGAAATGTTTTATGGCATGATGTACTTTTATTGGCATTCATTTAAAGGTATACAGACATGTAGCAAGTTACAACAACGTTAGCTTAAACACTAAAAAACAGCAAGAAGTCGCATCAAAAGCAGTCACAAATCATTTTCATTATCATTAAACATTATTTTTAGGAACTTTTTGGAAAGGGTTTTTTTTCACACATCTATTTTCATTCTCTACTGTAACAAATTTATGATATATGAAAGTTAAGACTGAACTTTACGTTGGTTTGCATATTTTTCTGGTCAAATAAGCAAATTTATGCAAGTGAGGTCATTAAATCAGATTATTAGATGTCCTAAAACTGCTATCTATGTGATATTTTGCTCTCTTGTGGCTAATTACAAAAAAATTATTGATAGAATTTATGAATTGTTGAAGAAGGACCTTTCATTTGATACTACCCTTGAGTTTTTTGGAGCAAGGAAAAAATTCATATGTCAATTTCAAAATATTTTGACCTAAAAATTGACCTCTGATTCTGCCATTGACTTTTTTGATACTTGGCACTATACTTTCCCATAGACGAATATAATATAAAAAGGAAATGTTGACACCATTATTTCAATAAAAATATTAAGCAAATGATATGCAAATTAGCTAATTTACCTCATTTATTGTGCGTGGACTTGAAATTTTTAGTTTATGACCCAATTTCAGCCAATGGTATCTTTGAAAATTGTTTTATTTATTCCGCTTATGCTGAATGTCTTTTAGAAACTTACTTTTGTTGATTCCATTAGAAATTCTTGGTGATAAGGTACTCAAAATGGTTCAGAGCATCAGTAATCATGTTGACATTGTAAAACTTGGTATCCTTCACTGACAGTTGGTACCACATATGAAGTGTCAACAAATTTGTCCAAATACAGGAAAATACAATTTCAACTGTTTCTAAGGAGATAAAGGAGGGGGAGGGTGTCGGGTGGGTTTTCTGGCTTAAAAAAAAAAAAAAATATTAGGAGGGAGGACCAGGGGTAATGCCGGCATAAAAAATTATGGCCCTTTCCAGGATCCTAATTGCTTCAAAATAATGGATTTTTCCTAAATGGGACTGCTTGGCCCCCACTATGGGTCTCTTTCCCCAACAGGAGTCTCTTCGCCTACAACATGGGTCTCTTGCCCCCAACATGGGACCCTTTCCCCTTAAAATTTTATTTTTACAACACTGCACCACAACATAGAATTGGGATTTCGCAAAATAATTATATGGGCTATGCTGTATACTGTGGCAGTACGGATTTTGGTCTTTATAGTTTCATCCAAAATTACTATAAAAAGGACAGTTCATGTTTATTACGTCGGATTTTAGTGACCCATTTACTTGTTTGTAATCCTTACAAGCAAATAATGCCAGTGAAATTATATGGTTTAATTTGTCAAGAGATGCACACAAGGCTATGCATATTACTTTAGTAGGTTATTATGAATTTAAAAAATACACTCACCATTTTAAAACACATGCTATCAATTTCAGCAGAATCTGATATTTCCTGGGCCTCTTTTGGGTTGGGTCCAGGTAGTAAAGCCCTATCAGATAAGCCTTCCGACTCTTCCCACTCTCAGTTTTACATTGAAACAAGATCGTAAGGCACTTTCTGCATCTCACAAGAATGCAATTTTTTGCGTTTGTAAATGTGAAAAATTCTAAATATAACTAGAGTTATGATGCATTAACAATGTTTTTATGGCTTAGAGAAGGGATATGTCTTTTATTGTGAATCCATGTGAATTTATTCGCTACGTAATAATTTTTTGAAACTTTTGATTATGATATAGGGTGGATCATACGATTTTTTAACAAAAAGGGTTAAAATTCACCAAAAATGGCAACGTTTTACAATTGATTTATAAATTATGACTAGGTATGAGCAAAATTTGATTAGATTTGGACAAGGTCACTTGTCTACATATTATATATATACAAAATTATATAAATTTATTTATCAAGCAAGTTTTGTTGATTTTTCAAAAATATGCATTTTTTGGAATATTTTAAACGAAAAGTGAATTTTCTGAATGTTTACTCAAAAATTAACCCAAACCAAGTAGCATAGACCCCCTTCCCTGGAAAAAAAAAAAAATTATTATGAAATACCTTTCGAGATCTTTGTAATGAAACCATTCACACTCCTATAGGAGTTTGGTAAGGTTCCAATTTTATTTTTAGAAAAATGTAGTTTGAAAACAGCTATATTATAGCCGCATGGTAAAGTAAGGGTTAAAGATTAGATACATAAATTAGCATAAAAAGCACAATATTTTGTTACCTCAGAATGGGACAACTAGCAAATTGCTCATGCTATTTTATTCTTTTTCATCCTCCCCCAAACATTTTGAATGGGAAAAGTTGGCTATAGTGAACAGGAAATTTGATATTATTATAACCTTGACCCAGATTTAGCAGTAGAGCACAATATGAGAACCTTTGATATTTGAGCATTTGGAAGGAATATAAAGAATTACACTTAATAATTTTAGCTGTATTGCTGTTCATATATCATCACTTTTGCATATGCTGAAACATTTTACAAATTTTAATTTGTCATAACTTTAAGAAACTTTAATTGTTATTGTAACCATGATTAAAAAAATTCTACCTGTCCATATACCTTTAAGGTGTAAGGTTGTATTGACTCTGGCACAGTTGGAGAGTTACATACAAAACTTTTGGATTGAAATTAAAAACTGGCAGAAAATCTGGGGCTTTCTTCTAACTCCTGCAATAATTAAGGTTATCATTTTGAAGTGTAACAGGTAATTGGAATTTGACCTCATCTTATGTTAATCTGTTATTTGGTTCTCTTCCAGGACATTGATACATCATCATCTCCAGTAGTCACCACAAAGAAACGCAAACCATCAGGGTGGGATGAGGTAAGTCTGCCATTTTTTGTTTCTATGATGGAATCGTAAAACTAGAAAAATGAGAAGGCTTAGCTCGGTTGGGGAGTAAAACCAAGATATATTTCTCAGTCACCAATATCAGGATTTAAGCTGCGATGGACTGGTGTCCCATCCATGGAAGTCCAGTACTCTCATCTGCTTAGCACCATGGAAACTGGGAATAAGCACTGGCTCTATAAGCCCTCAAGGCTTGATGGGATTTTACTTCTGTTTCTTTACTTATTTAATGAATGAAACATAGGCATGTTTACTTGTAGTTTTAAAAATTATTGGTAATCATTCATTTTGGTACTTTGCTTTGCTTTTATTGTAATTATCAATGTAGGGTCTTATTGTTAAATTGATATTTTATAGCGATCTTTGCTCAGAGCCTAAATGTCTATGGACCAGCAGAGGTAACATTAGCTTAATTGTTTTAAACTTTTCAAACCATAAAATCAACAGAAATGTCTCATCAGTCAAACTTTGCTATTTAATACCTTTTTGAATGTTGCTTTTTTAAAATGCAAATTGATGATGTATGAAATATGTCTCCATTTCCTTTTGTACATCCACTCTTTTCATTCCTCTGCCACATTCAGGGTTCTAGCTATGGTGGGTGGCGCTGGGTGGACCCGCCCAGGACTCCCAATTCCCGCCCAGCACTCGACTCTAAGATTCACTCTTCCGCCTGGCACTCAAAAGTTCAATTTGGTTAATTGATTAAGTTTAAACAGATCTGCTTTTAATCTCGCTCTATTTAAGTCATCCGCTGATTTACACACATAACATACATTACACACAATAAATTTCGATCAAAACAACTGAACTATATGGGAATTTAAGACAATTGAACGTACATATTATCATAAAATCACCCATACATTTTTTTGTTATTTTTTTTTGCTTTTCTTTTGGATAAACATATGTACATGCACACAGTTCAGGTTCACATTTTAATTCTTGTAAATCACTGCTAGCAGCTTGCCAAGTCTGTCACTTACCATACAAACAAATTTTTAACAAAGTGAATATTACACCTCCAAGGGCCCAAGGCGTGCTTATAGACCGGTCTAAATGTAAGTAACCTATCACATTTGTTATAAACCCCATAAGCACTTGATATTATAACAGACTGATTGATATTCTTTTAATTTGTGGGGGATTGATATTGACAAAAGTTGTTGCGTAGCTCATGGGAGCATGTGCCGCTAGTTAACTTGCAATAATTGTAATAATGTATGGCTTTTGTCGAACGATGCTGGGACGAAAATAAAAGTAGTAAAAAGTTTGGGCAAGATAAATAACAATGGGAATTGAGATAAGAGTTTCTGGCATATGTTTGTATTTTTGGGAATTTGACAGTTGAATATCCATTGTATTTTCTAGTCTCGTTGTACATTCGAAATAATTTGTAAATCCTTCTAGCATTCCGATAAAAAATAAAAACTTTTTCATTGACAATTTGTCAATAGAAGTGGACTAAATTTGATCAGTTCTTCATAGGAGGGGGATTGTCAATGGAGCCCGGCACTCAAACTTGTCTAGCTAGAACCCTGGCCACAATATATTTGAAGGTACATGGACAGGTAACAACAACGTGAGCTTAATTGGAAGAAAATATGCTCTAATTGCATGAAAATAGCAACAAATAATTAATTAACAATAAACCATTTTACAGCATTTTGAATTTTAGACCCTTATTATAATAAATTATGCAAATTTTATTGTAATTTTGTGACATCCCAACAAGAAAACCTATGAATTTCCTTATGTTAACTTATTGTTTTTCAACTCTTCACCACTGTTCTTGGATTGGGATCAGTTGAATATGACCAATAGATCTTGAATTTCCATCATACCCTCTATGAAAAGTTAGCAGCAGGAAAGATCTTAATGATTTTCAGTGACTGAAATTTAGGACAAAACTTTTGAAGAATTACATAAAAATATTGAGCTGTCCTCTCTTTTCTACATCACAACTTTTGCATTCATTAAAAATTCAAGCTTTGATAAGTCACAACTTGGAAAATACAGGTGCTTCTGTTGTAATTTAAAGAATACTCTGTTCAGGATTCAAAATTCTTTCTGGTAAATATAAAATCTCTACCTGTCCATATACCTTTAAGGAGAACAGCTGATACTATCGAGAAGGAAGGATCTTGACCAAACTTCTCAAAATAGATCTTAACTGAAAAGACATTCTTCTCACTTTAGACTGTAGTTGTCATAATTATCTTAAGATGTCTTCTTTTCATATTCACAAATTTTGCATATATTGAAAGAAAAATCCTGCCATGTTACCAGCCACAAACCAAATACTGGAAATGTTATTATAGAAAATTTTACCCAATTTTATTCTTTTTTTACTGAACAATGAAAGAAACAAAAGATTTATAGGTGTCCATAGACTTTTAAATAGCACGTTATGACATGATTAAGTATTTAAAGGAATATTCCCATAGTATTAACATGATTTTCACACCCAGTTGTTTCTTTAATAATTTTTACACCTAATTGTTTCTTTATAGTCCTCTGTCATATATATGAAAATAAAAATTAACAAGAATATTCCTTTAAATCATGAGCTGTTAGCCACTATACTTTATCTCAATTTTTCTGTAGGATTGGGAGTACCTTCAGCATTCAACTTACCACCAGTCAGCAAGCCAAAGACTCCCCTGGGATGTTGTACTGGATCCACCTATCTCTGACGATGCCCCTGAAGGTCACATGACCCCCTATGCAGACATCACCTCAGCTCTATTTCAGCATATACCCACCATTGCTACAGTGCTTCATCTTGTGTATGAGGTAAGTTTTTTTGGTTCAGGGTCAGTAAGTTCATCTCATATAAAAGAGGACTAATAGAAACAAAACAGTGAATAATCTACTTCCATATCCTATTAAGGAGATATTTAAGTTCTGTCTGATCTGTGTGGAAATAACTGATGTAGTAAGTCTACTATGGAAGGTTGTCTCCCTCATCCTCACTTTCTTAACACTTTTTAATGTAAATTGTGCATGTACATTGTAAAGAAATTGGTTTAATTTTTTTCTATTTGAATCATTATCCCTGGAACTTTCTTCAAGTGTTAAATTATAATTACCCTTACTAGATTATGTTTTACTGCTGTCCTGACATATCCTATGGGGTTCAAGCCACAAGGTCACAGGGAAAATATCATCAAATACATTAAGACTTTAAAGAATCGGAGGATGTGATGTCATAACTAGTCTGACTTCAGTCGCTTATACACAAATGATACAGAACTTTAAACCTAAATATCTCCCTAACGGAATAAGATTTGTGGATGCTTTATTCACCATTTTGTTTCAGTCCTCTTTCATATAAGATAGACTTGTTTGACCACTCAGCTAAACCTTTAGTAACTGGAGACATCCTCATCTTGGTTAAAGATTGGAACTAAGAAAAGATATGTATGTCACAACACAAACCTGCCTGCCTGCCAATTTCATAAATTTGCTTATACTGAAAAATCTTCAATACTTTGATCAACCATAACTCCCTAACTTTATATGCTATTCTCAAAGTTACAACGTTTATACTTGGAATGGTTTCTATTAATGGAAAAATTGTTTATTATCCATACGCTTTGAGAAAAGAACTTCATGCAATAGGAGCTTGTATTTCAAAGGTTTTCAACGAAATTGTAATAAGTAGATTAAATTGAATTCTGTTTTATGCTTCTGCTATGCCTGATTTTAAGTGATTTGATATTTCAACAGTTTTGGTGAATGTAAAAAGGAAGTTTACACTGTTGGAGTGTACTTTTTGAATATTTTTTAGGTGGAATGGTGTACAAGGAAAGTCAGTATATTTATGAGAAGATTACTTTCCTTTGTCTCCTTATTGTTTTTGAATCTAATCTCATATGATAACTATCATGACCCCTTTGATAACACTGAAGTTGTTAGACACTTTAAAGGTAATTGATTTGTATGGTTTTACCATTGACAGGAAATCCTATTGAACCGTTTTCACCACAGCCTTTCGGTAGATGTAGCTGCTGTAGTTTGTCAAGTAGCGTGGTAAGCATTTGTGTGCGTTTTTGTTGTTTTGTTTTCATTTTGATTTGAGTTATTTGATTGTGAAGGTGTTTCAACTAAAGTTAGTGGGTGTCCAAAGTCTTCAGAGGAAAAAAGCTTCATGCAAATCTCTGGATTTCATTACAATTTTACACAATTTTAGGAAATATTACATTGCTTACTTATAATGAGGAAATGTTCAAAACAAACTTTTTACAGAAAATAAATTTTAGTAAAATAAAAATCTGTATGGAAGGAAGATATGGGATTTTATTTCTTGTTGCTCAGTTATCCAAATTAATTGAAATTAATTTGAGAGAAACGTTGGATTTAGTACCTCTGAATGCCTCTTCACCATTTCATTTCTCCTATTTCCTGTTAATTATAATGGCAAAGACTTACCTATAAACATATAGTATTTGTTAAGTGTGTAGAAGTGTTCAAATTCTGCTTCTAAGTATTTTCTGATTCATTAGCAGATGCCATTACCTGTTAGTGAATATATTTGTTTCATTCTTTTTACAGTGATCTTGAATGGAAGAGCTATGTAGAATACTACTGCAAGCATCATCCTTCTTTGCTTCTCATCACCAAACAAGCCCATTGCCAAATAAAGCCAGGTACACCTATCGTACATTAGGAATTTTCTTCATGAAATATCTATGGACCCCTACAGAATAATGAGTTCTTAAAACAATAAATTGTCTCAATGTTTTGGGGTTCTTTTTGTCTCAAAAGTTTTTCAAGTTCTGCCTGACCAAACTTTTGAAAATTTATGCAAATATTTTAATGCTTCATTTAAAAAGCTTTAGTCTTATGTACTGCTTTTTACTTTGGTGTCATCTACAAAACTGGATTGTCTTGCCTGCAAAGGAGAAAGAGACATAGCAATCAATCTGCCTTATCACCGACTTCTACAAAAAGTTCATTGTAATGAAATGTTGCTAGTATTTTAAGCTTCTCATCTCAAAATAATTGAAAACAATAAACCTTGGTCTCAATAGCAAGTTTTTCTAACTTGAAAGAAAATGGTGACAATGGAAAGTGTACCACAAAAGAAGTGATTCCTGGCCTGCATAGCAATTAAAACAGTAAAATCTGGCTTGAAAACAAACTAAAGAATTAGGATATACAGTAGTATGACCAAAGATAAAATATTTGAGTGATGCTTTAAATCTATCAATTGCATAATATCTACCTAACAATCAATTTCAAAGAAAAATATGTAACTTTCAAATTGGTTTGTGGTATTATTAAGTTTTAAGGTGACCTAACCTCAATTTGCATTAGGGAGTATAGAGATTGGCTTGTTATAAGTTAGTTTGCCAAAACAATTTCTAAATAAAATGTCTGAACATTCAAAAAGTGTTACAATAACCATTTTGTTTTTAATTTAATTTCCTATGGCTTGCAGTGGAAGTAGTTTCTGTCTCTAGAGTTCATAGACCTTCAAGAATTGATTTTCAGTATGATGATTGTACCCAAATTGAAGTGATTTCTGGATAATTTTGTCTGGAATAATAGGATTAAATGAAATAATGCTCAATAATTCCCTGCCCTCATTTCTGTTTTAATTACTGTGAGAAATTTAAACAAAATAAAAAGAATTCCCTGAGACATGTAAAAAACAACCTACATTTCAACCAAAATCTGAAAGAATTTATGTCATTACTTTGGGCATGTTTAATTTGAACTAAATTTAAATGAATTAAAAAAAAAATTATTAACCATTTTGATGGATAAATGGACATAATTTCTTTAAGACTAATAGAAATCATTGGTTTAAGTTTTAAAATATGCTACTTTCACATCAATTTTCTTGCGTGAATGTTTCAAGTCACTTCTTTGCTTTAGCAAAAGTATTTCTGGTTGTGCATGTTTATTATTTCTACTTTGAATTTTCTCTCTCTTCCAGAATTTCGAGCCCATTTGCAGTACCCACATTTCTTCAGCACAGCACCACCTCGTTTCAGCATTGGATGCTGCAAACCATTATAGGCACACCACAGGAACCTTTTCCCTGCCTTGATACAATTTGTAGTAGAACACACCAACTTCTGGCAGTGAGTGCACATTTATCATTCTTCAGGAAATGTCTGTTAGGGATAATTTTGTTTTTTCTGGAGAGATTGAAGTCTATTTTTGAGGAAATGTCTGTGAGGGATAAGAATTTTTCTGGTAGAGATTAAATTCGATTTCAGTACTTTTGTGGTTACAAAAAATGTTGGCTGTTAATGTCTGAAAAGGAAATCAAAAAGTGATGATTTACCTTGATTTTAAGAACACTACCATATAGATTTTAATTGTGAATTAGGTACACAATAAAATAATTACTTTACTTGTTAGTTTTGTGGTTGTATAAAAATTGAAAAAGAATTTTAGATACTGATACCTTATTTAGCACCATTCTCATATTGAATAAAAACTCCATTAAACTGGCATCAGTATATTAAAATCAGTCATCAAACATTGATACTTATTTTCCCATGTGATTCATGAAACTTTACATTACTAAGATTTACTTTGTTTCTTTCATTTGTTTGAATAATTTTTCTTGTTTTCCCCTTCAGTTATACTCCTTGTATTTTAAGAAGGTCCCATCCAGCATTCACTTTGTTGACACCCTTTTCAAAAGGCTTTCTCTCACAGGTATGTTGAGAAATAAAAATTATTTTCAGGAATAATTTAAATAATTATTCATTTTAGTAATTTTTATTTTATTTTTCATTGGATGTGGAAACCAAAGTTGGTGGGTGGTTTTATTTGGAGTTATGCATTTTTGATGTATAATGGCTCAATGTTAGTGTTTGAATGGATATTGTGTGCCTTTGTTTTACAGTAAGATATTACATTTTTTTGAATGGGTCTGAGGAGGAAGGGGGTAGGGGGAGGGTGGAAGGTAATTGTCAAGCTTTCAAAGAAAGGGCAGGGCTGGAAAATGTTTTCATTCAGCTTGTTCCCCAGTCCTGCCACTTTGATATTTTGTTCATGTTATAATGTTCTGAATAGTTTGTCATTTCATGTAAAACAATGTGTCAAGATGGGCTGGAAATCAAAAGTTTCTTTCATTCTTTCCCCAGGTTGCTATTCTCATATATTACTTTTTATATACTCTCATGTAATTCATATTAAGTTTTGATTAGATTTTTGTCATTATGTTTGGAAATTAATAAATATAAGATTCATCCTTGCTTTTGTAAAGAATAGAGGATGCTATCACTCCTTTCATTTATTTTCAAAACTTTCTCACAGTGGGTGTTCCTTCACAGCAAAGCCTGAATGAACTGGCAAACTTTGTGAATCACACAACACGCCTCAGTGCTGCAGAACGTACAGTTCTATACATGAGCAAGCTGGGGTGGACAGCTCCTGATTTGGAATCGCTGCCTGCCTCTCTCAGCTTACCTTTATACCAAGCGCTCGCTGAGTGCAGGGAAAATCCTCCCAATGGATGGCCGGAGAGCGCTTATGTTTTATTGGTTAGGAAGGATTTGGCGCAGCAAATTAAGTGGTTGAAGAGACCTGGGAGAGATATCAGAGCTCAGAACATGGTAGGTGCCCTGTTACAACTTATTTTTTCATTCAATGAATCCTTCAACCTTCTTTAAAGGTATATGTAGCAAATTCTATGTTGTTTGAAAGAAAATTAAACTCAAGAGCAGATCAGGTTTTGAATTTTGAAAATAAGACTTAGTTTTTGGTGAGCATGCAAAGCATAATGCCAACCTATGATTTTGTCTGTCCAGCCATCCACAGTTTTTTCAGAGATTTTCTCAGAAAAATTAAAGTTTTTTGAGAATTCCTTAGAAAATGTTAAAATTTCTTCAAAGTTTCTCAGAAATTTTCTTTAGATATCTTTATGGAAGGTTAGAATTTCCATACTAATTGTTGAAGATTTTTAGAGACTCTTAAGACAGATTGAAGACTTCTTTTCTTAAAAAGTCTACAAAACATTTGATGTTTCCTTAGAAGGTAACTGTTAATATGATCTAATTTTCCAATATTCTTCAGAGATCCTCAAGCGTCTCTCTCGTAGCACTGGAGATTTAAAATCCTTAAAATTCTTCAAATATTTGAGCACCAACGGTTGTATTAGGCATAATTATTAAACTCCCCCTTTATTATTGTGGTCATTTGCATAAAGTTGCTACAGTATACTAACTGACCAGATTCTTTTTAGCTATTCAAAGAATAGTAGAGCTATTGTACTACCCCCAATATCGGCATCCGGTAAAGTTTTGGTTAAAGTTTTCATAACTTAAGTTATGAATGGTGTACATTCATGTGACTTGGCATAGGGGTAGAGGACATGGGTACTGATCAATTGAGCATGATTGGAGGGTTGTGTGTGCATACTAATTAGCTTATTTGCATAACAATGAAAATATTTGTCAGGTTAAAGCTTTGGTTAAAGTTTTCATCAAGTTTTCATCAAGTTTTTATCAAGTTTTCTACACTTAATGGTGAGATGTAATGTGCATATGAATTAGGTTATTTGCATAACAATAGACTTTTGCATAAAATATTTAACCTTATATAATAACTTGGTACTTTTTACAGGGGTAGAGGACATGGGTACTGTTCAAATGAGCATGATTTGGGGTTGCATGTACATACTAATTAGCTTATTTGCATAAGAATGAAAATATTTGTATCTATGATATCTTTTAAATTAAAGCGGTAGTGGGGATTTTGTGTGACACAAATGATCATATATGTGAAGAGCATTGTCTACGCTCAATGGTGAGGTGTAGTGTGCATATTAAGTAGGTTATTTGCATAACAATAGACCTACATACAATATATTTAACTTTGAGAAGATAATATCTTGCTATTTGGTTCAGTGGTAGAGGGCATTAATACAGTTCAGTTGAGCATGATTGGGGGATTGTGTGTGCATAATAATTAGCCTTTTTGCATAGCAATGAAAATATTTGTATATGTGGTATCTCTTGAATTAAAGTGGCTATGATGATTTTGCTCAAACAAATGATAATGCAGTATATGTGAAGAGCATTGTTCACACTTAATGGTGAAGTATAGTGTGCATTTGCTACAATATATTTGACCTGAGATCAAAAATATATGGCTTATGCCTTTGATATGATATTGATATTCGTGACATGAATAGCAATCAAATGTTTGTCTTGCCATGAATAAAGAAGCAAATAAAAGTTTCCTTGCTTCTAAAGAACGTTAAATTAGGGGTTTAAGAAATATAAACAATAAGCAGAGTGGGGGTAGAAGATGACATGATGATGAAATAGCTGAAGGAATTAGGATGAGGTCATGTGGGACAGGGTGGAATTGTATGTGGGGCAGGGTGCGGTGGGATGTTGGTCAGAATGTGTTGGCATGTCAGACATGGTGGATTGACATTTAGAACAGGGTGGGTTGGCATGTGGAACAAGATGGGTTGGCATGTGGAACAGGGTAGGTTGGCATGTGGAACAGGGTGGGTCGACATGTGGGACAGGGCAGAATGGCATGTGGTGGGGTGTCATCTGGATTTCAGTTGTGATGACATGTGGGTCATGCAAGTGGTAGAATGACACAGTATCTGGTTTTCAGGTGTGATTGCATGGAGTATAAACGTGGGTTGACATTTGGGACAGGTTGGGATGGAATGTGGGACAGTCTGGAATATGCATTATTAATGGTGAGGGGATTTGTATCGTTTCCAATGTCTAGTTTGTCATTCATTAAGCAATATTGTTTCGCATAATTTTGCTTTAATGTTATTGTACATTTTTCATGCTGCTTGACTTTGCTTGACACAGATATTTTTTAAATTGGAAGTTGTATTACAATCTAGGATGTAGTTCTGGGAATGTGTAGGGGGAGGGCACAGGTTGGAAAGGGGGTTGAATGGCATTCTTTCATTGACATTGGCAAGTCAGAGCTTCTCTTTTCTTTGTTATTTAATTGATAGAACTGAAAGAGGTCTTATAGTTATAAAGACTGCTAGGTTTTACATGTTTTCTGAGTTACTGGGTGAGGTAACCTTAAGCTTTTTTTGTCTTAAAATATCTTACAAAAATACTCAAAGCTCAAGTAATTTGAAATCATCTGCTCCTGCTACCCTATTTCTGTATATACCTCCCTCTATAGGCCCATTCTCTATACTAACTAGCTTTGAATAGTTGAGCATACTGTCATTCGACAGTTCTAGTTAGTATGCTCAGTCAGGGAGTGTGACAGGATGTGACTGCATATGGACATACGGAGGGATGCCATGTGGAACATATATGGGGGCCATGTGGGACATATGATATAATATATACCATGTGGTATATACACCAAGGGCTATATCAGGCATAATTATTTGACTCCACCTTTTTTTCTTATTCAACAGGTCATTTGCATATAAGTTATTATATGAACTGACACTTTCATACATAATATGCTCAATTTGAGACTGATAGCTAGGATGAGACTTCTAATGGAGCCTATGGGATGTCATGGGGTGGATATCATGTGGGACATGGGGTGGGATGCCATGTGGAACAGGGTGGAATGCCATGTAGGATATATGGTGGAATGACATGCAGGACAGGGTGGAATGCAATTGGATGGGATGTCATGTGGGACATGGGGTGGATGCCATGTGGGACATGGGGTGGGATGCCATGAGTAGCACAGTGTGACATAGATTGGGATGCCATGTACTGTAGGACATAGGGTAGGATGCTATGTGACACATAGGGTAGAAAGGCCATGGGACATGGGATGTAAGGCCATGGGACATGGGATGTGATGCAATGTGGGACATGGAGTAGGATGTCATTGGAAAATTGGGAGGGATACCATGTGGAACATATGGTGGGATCCAATGTTGGATATCAGGTGGGAAGCCACTGACTCGGACATATGGTGGGGATGGGCCATGTGGGATATAGGAAGAGATGCCATGTGGGACATATGTAGAATGCCACCTGGGATGGGATGTCATGTGGGATATGGGGTGGGATGCCATGTGGGAGATATGGTGGAATGCCATGAGGGACAAGGGATGGGATGGAATGTCATGTGGGACATGGGGTGGATGCCATGTGGGACATGGGATGCCATGTGGGACTTAGTGTGAGATGCCATTTTCATTTTGGTTGGGTCATATGATATGGGTATATTTACCATTCTAGTTGAGTTATGTCTCTTCAAAGTTTGATCAACTTTTGAAAACTGTAATACGTGGCTGGGCGAACAGCTCATAATCTTTTATATTTTAGGCACCTTTCTGTAAAGATACCAGATTTTCTTTAGAACCAACTATATCACACACCTTGGTGTTAAAACTTAAGTCTTTTGATTTTTCAGAGACAAACAAAAGAGACACAGAAGACTTCAAAATCATGCCGATTTGGATGGCATGGGAAATTTGAATGAAGATCTATTAAAATTACGTTTTCCCAGATGACTTACGAGTTAAGGAAGTCAGACGACTGTTGCAGTCCTCCAAACCAGTCACCATTGCACTCACTCAGAAACCAGAAGTCAGGTAAGCTATCAACATGAATGTGGTACATTCAGGCGATTTAAGCTAATTGTTTTAAAACTATCAGAAATTAGGAATATATTAAAACAGATTGGGGAATACAGGGGAATGATATATGGAAATATTTCCCCATACACTTGATATTCCCCTTACATGGATTAAAACCATCTTTGTTCTGATGCTTGGCCTTCCTGGATGGTATTGCAATGTTTATGGTCACAGGTATAGGGAAGACAGGCTTTTTCAGGTCTGGCAGGTGTGACAATAGTCTATGCATAGCGATTAGATGTTGAGAAATGTAAACTACTCATATGGCAGGCATGAAAGATTGTGCAGAGGTTTAAATTTTAGGGCTTTTTGAGGGATGGTTTATTGTTTCATAGGGATGGCAATCCCTAGTATTATTTTGTAAGAATGGCATAAATTCTTCATTTTTCATCTAAAATTTAAAGATAGTCATGTAATTTTTTTTTAATTATGGCTTTGTACTTTTCCTTTTGTAGTGACCATGAGTTTCTTGAGGAACAGGAAACAAAACTTGTGATGGTTTGCCAGCGGACAATGGCTCTACCAGTTGCTCGGTAAGATATTTTTGGTTTTTCAAGAAGTGCCTTTGTAAAATTTTTTATAAAATAAGATGACATGCTATAATCGTTTTGTAGATATAGTAAATGTGAAAATGAAAGAATATTTTATGTATATTTACTCTGCAGTGGGATGTTTACCATGTACACCAATCATGCCATCATGACGGAGACTCTTCCCATTCCAGACCTTACGCTTACTGGTAGAGCACCACCCAGGTATGTTACTAGTCATAATTATGATCTTAAATCTCTCTCTTGTAACACTTGCTACTTTATCACTGACTTCCCACACAAACTAATTTTGTACAATAAACGTCTAGACTTAACCAAGACACGTTGCCACCCACCCTGTTTCTTTAAGCCAAGCCATGACCTTTTCTCACTGTTGCTCCCATTATATCCTCTTGCATTGTTCTTTTCACCATTCAGTTTTGTTCTGACTTTTTCCCCTTACAAGATAAGATCTTATGAAACATTTTTTGATGATTGAAAACAATTTATCTAAATTTTCTTCATTGGGTATTTCAGAGGTACTGTACTAAATTGTTTTGCTTATTAATCTGATAACATAAGTAGTGATTTTAAGCCAGAAAATTAAAAGAAAAATGTATTTCAAAAACACAGAGACTTTTGAGGATTATGAGTCTGTAATGTTTAGGTACTGTTATTCCAACACAATATTGTGAAGGAGTTTGAAGTTTATATCTTCTTCGTGAAACAAGAGTGGCTTTCAAAAGGGCACAGCAGACTTTTGTGTCAATAATGTAAAGGATGATGTCATTTCAGTCATTTCAACACAATTTTGTGAAGGAGTTATAAGTATATGTATCCTTCATGGAACAAAAGTGGCTTTGTTTTCCCCCCAGAAACACAACCATCAACGCTCACCACCTTGATATAGGGGATGCCTGGCCACATTTCCACAATGGTGTGGCAGCTGGTTTGCAACTGATGCCAACAGACCCCAGTGTTAGTTTGTTTTTGTTTTCTTCAAAAGTTTTTTCAGTGTATGATTTTATTAGAAAAAGAAAGTTTTATGAATGAAGTATTTCTTCTTTTGAGGACAAAATGGATATAATTGAAACCTTTCTCAGAACATGCCACCATGTAAGTGTCATTGTCAGGCAAAATATCTTTTGTAATATGTGGGTATATAAAGGAATATTTCAGAGGTTACCTTTTACTGCTGAAGTTAACTTATTGCAAAGATCCATTTTGAAATTATTCACTGCAATGACTGCATGAATCAATAATTCTTTGGCATCTGTAAAGCACAACACATGTTATTCATTGGCATCTGTAAAGTGGCTTAAAACAACAAATGTGATGTAAGGCAATTATTGGCCAATGATTTACTGCATTATTGACAAAATTCCTATCAATGATTTTTACAAATGTGCATAATCTGCCAAAATAGGTGACTTTCTGGCTTTAAAAGAGTGGACTGTACATTTACATGTAAATATTACCTGATGAGTCAAATAAATTTTAAAACATTGTAGGCAGTGACAAGAGATAAATATGTCTGCAAAAGTCATTTATTGAGTCCCAAGGTTGAATATCCAATGAAGATTTAAGTGGCAATATTTGCTTGAGATATCCTTATGCAGTATAATTGACCTTCTGGAAACAGAACATCGATATATGCTTGAGATATCCTTAGGCAGTATAATTGACCTTTGGAAACAGAACATGAATATATGCTTGAAATATCCTTATGCAGTATAATTGACCTTCTAGAAACAGAACATCATTATATGCTTGAGATATCCTTATGCAGTATGATTGACCTTCTGCAAACAGAACATCATTATATGAAACAGACTGTGAATATATGCTTGAGATATCCTTATGCAGTATAATTGACCTTCTGGAAACAGACCATGAATATATGCTTGAGATATCCTTATGCAGTATAATTGACCTTCTGGAAACAGAACATGAATATATGCTTGAGACATCCTTATGCAGTATAATTGACCTTCTGAAAACAGACCCTGAATTTTCCGAATTCAAACATCAAGCAACATATGATTATATGTAGATGATTAAAACTGAAAGTTCTTTGCTGATGTGATTATTTAAGTGCCTAACATATTGCAGGAGTTTTATCGGGCATCATAGTAATATTTCTTCTCCTATCAAATTGCAGATTGACTCAGCATGGATTGTGTATAACCAGCCGCAAGGGCAAGAACTAACCAATGGATTTGCAGGATTCCTCATGGCGCTTGGATTGAGTGGCCATCTATCACAACTTGCAAAATTCAATGTACATAATTACCTCTGTGCTGTAAGTAAAAGCTTCCTGTAAATTTTATTTGAATGAAACTTTTAAGCATAATCAGTAGAATGATGTTCCAGGGTTAAGTAAAGATTTAAAAGCTTTTAAAATTTACTAAGTTATTATGTGACTTTTAGCTTTATTTCATTTGAGTGACTACATGCAATAGAGTTCTAATTTATGAAAAGGAAAGAAATACTGTCCTTTATCACTTATGTCTCATTTATTTCTTCCTTCCCTCATTTGTATCATCTAATTTGTACTATTTGCACCATCTGAGTGTTTTTTGAAAAGCTGGCGAAGGATGCAGTCTATTACTGTCACCACTTGTTTTTCACATCTTTACAGGGGCATGAGATGACAGGGATTGGTTTGATTCTCGGCCTAGCTGCTGCCAAGTAAGTTTGATATTAATATACACATGATTAGTGGCCCTTAATATAGTTGTCAATGAATACTCTTGGTGATAGGAAAACTGGAATTTTTACAGACTTACAGTAGGTGAGATTTACTTCAAGTTATACCTTACCTTCCATGCTATAATATGCAATCTGGTCACACGACCTGATTCTAACGCACTTCTAACCGAACCTAAAAAACGCAGTAACCAGCCAAGCCCTGACCTCCATAATACCTCTGTACCACCTCACTCTTTTTCAGCGCGTTTGTTTCACTAACATCGCTGAAAACTGGTCACTTTAATATTTTATTTTTAATTAACCTTTCTAACTCTTTTCTCTTCGGCAGCTTCTACCTGAAGGGTTTTTACGCTGCCCGTTCTCATCTGGCTCGCCTTTTCAAGTCTTCCGAGAGAAGGGTGAGATAGCCATGGGTCCGAGATTTCTTCGGCCGACCTACACGACTTTACCCGTGTAGCCTACACTTAGGATAGCGGGTTTTTGTCTCCATTCGTACATAGTAGTGGCTAGTTCGAGAGCGTCCTACTCTCGTGGTGGGTGTTTTAGGTCCTAGAGCACAGGTTGTGCCTGTCTAGGGGACCTCTCGCCGGGAATTAGTCTTTTTCTCCCTTAGCCCCACCCGCTCGAGGTGACCCTAGCGTTATACTATGTATAGTGTTTAGCACGTTAGGATATTTCAGTACACCTTTCGTATGCATTAAGCCAATTTCCTTTTTTCGATTTTGGCGCATGCGCATTGGGTCATAGTCACCGCTGGGTAAATGTGGGGTCGCCCTGTGACATTTCTAGGGAGCTACAGTTGTTACTAGCGAGCTTATTTTCGTTTTCACGTTAACAGCATATGAATATTTTTATTTTTCTCACACAGTTTGGAGATAAAATATTTAATTTTCAGGATTGAAATTGGGGTGTCGGAGAGACCGTGGGTGGGTCTCTCCGACGACCTAATTACAGGGAAAATAATCTTTCCTTTTATCTTTACAGACCTCAAGTACACAGTGGTTGGTGTTTCCCACGCTACCCCGGCGCTAGTAAAGTCATTACGTTGGATGCGTTTTTCGGGTTTCTAAAGTTTTTCAGATAGAAAATTTTTGGTTTTAAATTTTTTCTGTTAAAGCAAGTGTTGTTGTTCTGTTTAGAATGCTATGCCTCGTCTCTCTTTAGCGTGTCCGCAAGATCATAGTTACTTTGCCGTGTTTAGGTTTTACGCTTGGACTTACGTTCTTCTCTTAAGAAATTTATTTTTCAGTAAAAATGTTTTCTGTTTAAGAGAGTTTTGATGTTCTGTTTAGACTGCTAGGCCTCGTCTCTCTTTAGCGTGTCCGTAAGATCATACTTACTTTGCCGTATTTGTGTATGTACGCATGGATATATGTTCTTCTCTTTTCAGATATATAAAGAGATTCACTGAGAAGGTTACGCTCTTAGAGGCGTTTGCGCCAGAGCGTAACGGTAAAAAGAGAGAGAGAGAGATAACCTCTTAGGGCGTTAACTAACGCCGCCTAAGTTGTAAACACGGTTCCAAACGGTTCCATTGACAGTCCCTGTCGACTCCACAACCCTTGTAACGCGTTGAACGCCGGTTGTTGTGAGTTCGGGCGGTTCCATAAGTTCCGGAGTCCATACGGTTCCGCGCCCGTAAAAGTTACGGGCTAACGGTTCCATTGGACGGTTCCGTAACGGTAAGTGAGAGAGAGAGAGAGATACCTCTTAGGGGCGTTATAACGCCGCCTAAGTTGTAAACACGGTTCCAACGGTTCCATTGGACAGTCCTGTCGACTCCACAACCCTTTGTAACGCGTTGAACGCCGGTTGTTGTGAGTTCGGGACGGTTCCATAAGGTTCGGGAGTCCATACGGTTCCGCGGCCCGTTACGGGCTAACGGTTCCATTGGACGGTTCCGTGAGTCCATAAGGTTCCGCGGCCCGTTGTTACGGGCTTAACGGTTCCATTGGACGGTTCCATACGGTTCCGCGGCCCGTTGTTACGGGCTTAACGGTTCCATTGGAGGGTTCCATACGGTTCCGCGGCCCGTTGTTACGGGCTTAACGGTTCCATTGGACGGTTCCATACGGTTCCGCGGCCCGTTGTTACGGGCTTAACGGTTCCATTGGACGGTCCCATACGTTCCGCGGCCCGTTGTTACGGGCGGACGGGTTCCATTGACGGTCCCATACGGTTCCGCGGCCCGTTGTTACGGGCGGGCGGTTCCATTGGACGGTTCCGACGGTTCCGCGGCCCGTTGTTACGGAGCGCGGCGGTTCCATACGGTTCCGTTGGACCATCCCTGACGGGTTCCGCAGCCCTATGTGCGGCATTGTGCGGTTCGGGACGGATCCATACGGTTCCGGGATCCATACGGTTCCGGCCCGTTATTACGGGCGGACGGTTCCGTGGTCCATACGATTTCCGCGGCCCGTTATTACGGGCGGACGGTTCCATTGGACGGTTCCGTGATCCATACGGTTCCGCGGCCTGTTGTTACGGGCGGACGGTTCCGCGTGCCCGTTGTTACGGGCGGACGGTTCCATTGGACGGTTCCATACGGTTCCGGCCCGTTGTTACGGGCGGACGGGTTCCATTGACGGTTCCGTGGCCCGTGTTTACACGGGTCCGTATTTAACGGGTTCACGACATCAGTTTAATCCGTTATACGCCCACTAGCTACGTGGTCAGGTGACAGGTGACATTCTTGACAAGAAGTATAGCATTGACAGTTATTTTTCTTCTTGGTCCTGTAGCCATTAGCTACGCAGTTCCACGGCTCGTGTGAACGCAATTAAGACTGTCTACGTTGAACGTTACAAGTTCGTATTTATTTTCACCAGTATCATGGACATGAAGGACAGGTCCCGAGTGTCGATGTTTTACACACCCAGGATGTCTCGTGATGCGAGCGCAAACTTCTTTAAATTACGCCCGGTGACATCCATCTCACGTGTTACGCGTGCAGATTATGCTGCGTAGTCAAATCCCTGTACTCTTTGCAGCGATTGGGATCTAGCGGCGTGGTCGGAGCACAGACTCCACCGCGACCGGTACTTTCAAAGAGCGGCGGAGAAAGTGGAGAAGCGACGGTCTGAGAGGCCCTCTTCGTCTCCCCACCGCCACCCAGGTCCAAAGCCAGGGAGGCGGGGCGCCGCCCACTCCTAGCGGAGCGCCTCTTGAAAGACGTACACCGCACGGTTCATCCGGAAGTATAGCATTGAGACAGCTATTTTCTTCTTGGTCCGTAGCCAACGGCTACGACAGTTATACGGTTCCACGCCCATGTTTACGGGTCCGTGCGGTTCCACGGTCCGTGTTTTACGGGTCCGTGCGGTTCCATTGGACGGTTCCGGCCCGTGTTTACGGGTCCGTATGGTTCCATACGAGTCCACGGTCCGCGTTACGGGTCCTTTCGCTTCCATTGGACGGCTCCAGTGAGCGGAACTTATCTCTAATGGGATAACGACACCGTACGGTTCACCCGTTATACGCCCACTAGCTACTACGCTCGTGGTCAGGTGACAGATGACTTTCTTTACAAGAAGTATAGCATCACGACAGCTATTTTCTTCTTGGTCCCGTAGCCATTAGCTACGCAGTTCCACGACTCGTGTGAACGCAATTAAGATTGTCTCGTTGAACATTACCGTTCCGTAATTATTTTCACCAGTATCATGGACATGGAGGACAGGTCCTCGGCGCCGATGCTCTACACACCCTTGATGACCCAGCATAGCGTGATAACGCTTCTTTGCTTTACGCTCCGGTCACATCCATCTCACGCGTTACGCTGCAGATTATGCCGCGAGTCCATTCATGGTACTCTTTGCAGCGATTGGGTTCCAGCGGCGTGGTCGGAGCACAGACTCCACCGCGACCGTATTTTTCAAGGTGCGACCGAGAGCGTGCGGCTCCGTGTTCGGATGCGCACGGCTCCGTAGTTTTGTAACGGGATATCGTACACCGCACGATTTACCCGATATGCACCCGCTTAGCTACGAGCTATGTGGCCAGGTGACAAGTGATAATCTTCACAAGTAGTATAGCGCCGTGAGAGCTATTCTATTCATGGTTCCGTGGCCATTAGCTACGCAGTTCCACGATCATGTGAACACCATTTATACGATTATCCGCGTTGAACGTTACATTTCCGCAATTACTTTCACCAGTATCGAGGCACGGAGGACAGGCCTCCGTGCGCCGGACGTTACGCACCTCAGAGGTCCCGCTTTGCATAGCGTGCAAACGCTTCTCTAGACCGTGCACGGGCCTGTACGACCGGAGTTTTTGCAACGGGATAACGACACTGTACGATGAACCCGGTTGAGTTCGCTAGCTAGGAAGCTGCTTGGTCATAGCTACTCTGTCCCACGGCCGTGTGAACTGCCTCTGTAGGATTTTCCGTTGAACGCCACAGTTCCGCGATGTTTTGCGCCTATATCATCGACACGACGGGCAGGTCCCTAGTGTCGGTGCGTCTACGCGCCTTGACTGTCCTGCGGTCGCCGCGATGTAAACGCTTCTTAGGTTGCGCTTTGGTGTTATCGACTTGTTCAAACCCGTGTACACCGCTGTGGTCCTCGGTTCCGCGATGGGACCGGTCGGCCAACAAGAGGCGCCCCACGGGTCTTACGTGAGTTAGTCCCCTTTTTACGGCTAGTTGTAGAGCCATTGATTCCTTGCACGGGTCCATTAGGGTCTGTACGGCCCGTAATCGGTTCCATACGGCCCCACGGCTTGTTTTCTGGCCCCGCACGGGTCCGTAACACAACTTGGCGGCTCCGCCCGGGCATGGGATGACGTTTGGGTCTGTAGTGCTGCTTAGTTCTACAGCAAGGTAACGCATAACGACGTCACACCCGTTAGTTTCGGAGATCCCCACGTCCGTGTGAGCTGACTTGGTGAGATTTTCGCGTTGAACGCCACGGTTCCGCATAGTTTTTCACCAGTTCATGGACACGGGACGCAGTCCCCGTTTGTCGGTACGCCACGCTCCCAGGATGCGTCGCGTGTTAGCGCTTGCTCGGTTTCGAGGCCTAGCGCCGGGTGATAAGATTTCCTTCTTTACGGGAGGCATACCATCACGAGCTATTCCCTCCGTGTTACGTAGTTCCACGACCGCTCAAACTACTCTGAATGTGATTCTTGCGCCGAACGAGACCCTCGGCTCACATTCTACAGATATTAACGCGGTTTTACGACAACGTCACGATAAACCCGGTATCGGAACTTCGGATATTGCGACCGTTAGCCGCGTGTTGCAGTGTTCCGCGGTCGCTTTTTCTTGCTGGGACGCTTTTAGCGTTCGACGGCAGTCCCACGCCCGCGTAGCGGGACCGGCTTCGCGGCTCCGTAGTGATTTTATACAAACGGAGTTAACGGCCTATACCAGCGCGGCTGTGTGGTAGAGGACCAGTAGCCATGAACTACTGCGTCCGCGCCGTTTCTCTTACCGGGACACGATTGAGTACGACGGTCCCCTCTTCCCCACGCAGCTACCGGTTTCGAGCTCCGTGATGGAACAAACTCAGTTTACGACTCAGTATAGCTTGCGTGGCACGTGAACTCCTCCGTATTTCTTACGGCCTCAGTTTATATATATTTTACCTATTCTCAACGGAACGCGTGCTGTGTACTTCTTCCCTACGCCGCCACTTACTCGGTGGCCCCGTGGTGAATAGAGGTATAATGAGATAACGACTCACGTTAGGTGTAGCATGCGTTCACGCTATCGTGGACCTAGACGGTCCTTTGGTACTGATAGCTACTTCGCCCGTTCGGGACACGCACCAGTACCAGTTGTCCCCCGCGTAGCTAACGCAGCTTTTTGCTCCGTGGTGCACAGCGACATCGCTGGTGGACTCGTGGTTTTACTTGTCATGCTGACGCCTTTGTAGACCCATAACGGATCTATTATACTTAACGGGTTGCGTACTTTGTACGGCGTAAGTCCCCAGTAGCCACGCCGCTTTTCCGCTCCGTGGTGCAGGGTGTTTAACGGTCCATGTAGTATACACAGGACGCCACCTCTTTCGTGATTTCTACCCCAGTGTTGGGGTTTATGACTCATACGGTTGACGAGTAATCACGTTACCCCTACTTGTCAATATTACCTCCATGAAGGATATTTTTCTTGACCATAGGTGGCCTTTTGGTAGACAACCTTACGTTTGGGGTAGCTATTACCAACAACGCACGTATGGTTCCTTCCATACTTTAACACCTTACAGCTGCTTCCTTGCGGTTTACGGCCTGTTACTTAACTGCCCGCACAGACATACGGTATTCGTTTTTCTCCGCGCCAGAGCGTAGGCTCCGCGGTTTCAAGGTTGTTACTATCGTAATGCGTTAACACTTTCTCCAGTCAACTTCTTAGACAAGTTTCGCTGTTGATAGGCGTGGCCTGGAGCTACGCGTCCCAAGAACTGCTACGGTTTTCACCCGTCAGATATCACCGCCGGTGCCGACGGGGCTTCTTGATCAAGGTCGGGGCACTTTTCTTGTGACCCCTTCTGTCGGAAACTTGGACGGGTGACCCTTTTTCGCTTTTCCGTCGGCGCAGGGGCGAACTTTGGCTGCTCGAGACCTTGCAGGCTTCCACGACGAGCCTCGGGTCAGGGGACGATTTTTGTCTCTTTCCGGGCTCCGGCGGACTGCATCTCAGTCCCGGAGCGCCGTTTGATGGTGTGGCCTCGGCCCGCTTTCTCGGACGTAGCATGGCTTTTCTGAGGGGTTGTTCACCCTCCCGTTGTGGAGGTGGGCCTCTCTCCAGCTTAGTTCCGTCATGAGCTCTGGGATACCTTGCAGCTATCCACCAGGGTTTTTCGGTGGGGTCTACGGTCTTTGACTCGCGACCACTGGTGAGTTCTGGGAGATCTCTTCGTAGTGTGTCATGTGACATTTTCCTCCGATAGATCATCCAGTGGCTTTCTGTTAAAGTAGTCTGAACTGTTCATAGAACGGCCGCGGTATGCACTCGGGTTGGGGCATAACCTCTTTTCACGGGATCTCGTGCGGCGTTCGAGAAACCGCTTTTTGCGGTTTTTCTCTTGTTTTTGGTCTGACTCACTTTTCGACGTTCGTGTTCCCCCGCTAACTTTAGCTCTTACGCGGTTATGCGCTAACGAATTTTTCCCTTGTCCGGGATTTCTTCAATTCGTTTTCGTTGGTACACGCCGTTCCCAATCGTAGTTTCCTCGCCGGTTCTGTCTCGTGGACGAATCCGGTGTGGCTTGTGGCGTTTTTTGTGGACACTTTGCTGTAATTGTGTCCAAACGCTCTTCCGGTTGGCTTGTTTTTCTGGGCTTTACGCTCAGGTTCTTTCGAGGTTTGCCTCCGTTACTGTCAACGAATGGTGCCTTGTTTTAGTTCCTCCCACTCTTGAGGTCTTTCATCCTTCCGAGGTGAAGGAATTTCGTCCTTTAAACGGGATTCGGTTCGTGTGAGTTTTCGTACCAGCCATTAAAAAAAAAAAAAAAAATGTGCGGCGATCTGAACTCCCTTCCTTCCTATCCTCGGTTGCAATCTGATTGCATATTATAGCATGGAAGGTAAGGTATAACTTGAAGTAAATTTACCCCGCTAAGCGTAGCGGGGATATTTACGAGAGTTATACTTACCTTCCATGCATCCCGCCCGCCTCCCCTCTCGTTCAGGCCTCGGTGGAATGTTGAGTGAGGTGGTACAGAGGTATTATGGAGGTCAGGGCTTGGCTGGTTACTGCGTTTTTTAGGTTCGGTTAGAAGTGCGTTAGAATCAGGTCGTGTGACCAGATTGCATATTATAGCATGGAAGGTAAGTATAACTCTCGTAAATATCCCCGCTACGCTTAGCGGGGTAAATATGTTGGTCATTGCAAGTGTTAAATGATTTTCATATTTTTTCAAAGTTTTTTAGAGGAAATATGTAATCATTTGAGAAAAGATTGGTATTTGTTAGCTGGATTTGATATAATCTGAGAATTGTCAATGGCTAACTTTGTGCCAATGATACATCTTATACTGGTGGAATGATTACAACTCATCAAACAATTGTTTGCAAAATTCATGATGTATGAAAGGGTGGACAGTCCATGATCACAAGAGTGTATTTTAAACTACACACTAAATTCAATTATTTGATGATTTAAGGAACACCATTTTGATTTGCACGTTAGGTACAATCGACTCTTTGTCTTCCAGATATTGTGGCAGAGGATTAAAGAATAATGGATCACATAAGATATTTGAGATTTGCCTAATCACACATTATCCCCTCATCAACGAAATTGGTGAAGAGGGGATATAGCATCTTTACCGTTCATCCATCCGTCCGTCCACATCTATTGTCCATCCAGCCTCATGCATTGTTCAGCTACTAGGGAACAAAAGATTGCTGCCCTATGAAAAGAATTCCAACTATTTTTTTGAATAATGATTTATATAAAGGAGAACAAATGCATTCCAGACTTCAATATCAGCAATTAAAGAATTTGTTCTGGGAAGAAATAAAAGTTGAATAATAGAGCTGACAACTAAATGGAATTTATAAGAAAGTGTCTCATGAATGATTAGCACAAATGAAACAATAAGTCGTCGCTTGAATAGAGTGGACACATAAATAGACTTATGATAATCTGCAAATTAATCTGTACTGAATTTTTATTCTGATTTGGTAGATAAATCAGTCCTAACTGGTTTATAAGGGCTAAAGTGTTCAGTTTGTTTATATATTGGAAGTGTCAGATTTGAATTAAGGCTATTGGGAGGAAGGAAAAGGGAGGGGTGGGGGGCTGTGGTGTAATGGGGTGAATGGAGGTCATAGTGAAGGTTTGAATGATCAGTTAGTTTTAGAGTATATTTGGTAAATTAGTGGATGGCAAAAGGTGGGTTGGGGGTAGTAGAAGATGAATAAGACATAGTAAATAAGTTTACCAAAATGTACATAAATCTTGTTCTTTTGATAGGAGGGGAACCATGGATGTGTCCACAACGAAGGTGCTAAGTGTTCATGTTGGGGCATTACTTCCTGCCACATTAACAGAGTTAGACATCCGGCACAATGTAAAGGTGGCGGCCATTTTGGGGATTGGGCTGGTATACCAGGGTACAGCACACAGACATATGGCAGAGATACTATCAACAGAGATCGGTTTGTTCATTTCTGTAGTTACTTTTAGTATATCTTACCTTGCTTTTATTAATAAATCAATTTGGCCCCAGAGGCACTACACACAAAAAAAAAAGTAATGCCCAGTAATGACATGTACCATTGCGAGTAGATTGGTGTGAAGTATGTGTAAGACGATTACCTGCTAAATTTTTCAAAGGCTGGCCATATCTGAAACAAACAAATCATCAGATTGCAAATTATACCTTAATTTGGGGTTGGAAAATTTGTATTTTTTTATCTAATAGAAACGTTTCTAGATCAGATACCTGTTTTGGCAAATATCAGATCATCCTCAGGATTTTAATGACAACATGTGGTTCAACTCTCAAATTTTAATTATTTTGCTTTATATAAAAGGATTACTTATTTAAACTGTGAAGCAGGTTCATCTCTTATGAAAGAAAATAATATAAAAGGTACAAAATAATGAAGACAGTATTAAAAAGTCTTATTCAACGGAGAGTTTTCAATTTTATTTATTTATGTAGAAATGACTGAGTTAACCCTTCAAATCCCTATCGGTCATGGCACAACCAATTTAGGCATTTACTTTTCAAAACATTATTTTGCTTCGTTGAATAGGCCCACAGCAGTGATTCTGGTATCATTTGAAAGAGTTTGCATAGATCTTTCCAGAAAATGTAACTTTTTGATGAGGGTTATGTTAAAAATATTTGAGAAAAAATTGGTTGAAATAGTGAAAATTCAAAAAATGTACAAAATTTAAAGAAAAAACTTACTTGCCATACTTCCAGACCTTACTTTTGCCTGAAAACCCATGAGAAACTGTTAAAGACATCAATGCATCCAATTTGGGTCAAATTTTAACTGCCCCTATATCAATATCATTTTTGGGCAAAAGTTGTGCAAATTTCATGATTTTTAGCCTTTTGAGACAAAGTTTTGACAAAAATCTTAGTTCCTGATTGCATTAACAACTGCCCTATGCAAAAAATATCATCAGAATCGGTATTTCACACATTTTCAATTGCAAACAGAAAGAGCAACTACCCCCTCTTTGTCCAGACTGAAATATAAGTTTAAAAACGAATCCACATGCTAGTCATTAGGCAGCGTGGTGTAGCAGTAAGCATGTGGGAAGGTCATGTGAATGACCACGGTTTAAAAACTAAACTGTATGCGCGCCATTGCTTTTCGTAAGTAATTACAGTGATGATTATTTTTTGTTGTTGCTTTTTTCCATTGTTTTTGCATGTATTGCTTTGAGAAGAAAAAAATTAGACTGGTATCAATTTCTGCTGTCATGACATGTCGATTATCGCGATATTCCTTTTCCCATGCCATGATATATGCCTCTCTTGCGACATATCGCGATACCTAAAACTAATACTCAACTAAGAAATTTTTGCGCAACTAGGCTAGGCTACTTCGTACGTTACAATTCTAATGTTATGGTTTTAAATATAAAAGTCCAGTTTAGGCCATTAAAAATGTGCAAAAATAGCGTGAAACCTAAAAAAAACCTAATTAAAAATCATGCTCCATCACCCCACACTGGCACGTGTAAGTTGGCAAAAAGAACGAAAAATTGGCCTGGAACATTCCTCTTAGGCTCTCACTTTAATGATTCCTGGACACGTTGACTGATTTACCAAACATGTGCATGATGCGTAATGAACGTAATAGTCACGCGATCATGTCGTCTGCTAGATCTGCAAATAATGTTTTCTTAGGTTCATCATAAAAGAAGTAACCTTAGTGATATTAGCAATTTGTGTCCTGAGTCAGTTGCCTTGAAAAGTATCATGATATATCGCGATATTTTTCCCCACGATACGTAATAGAACCATGTCATGATAACATTAGTATCAATGGAAAAGAAATTTCACAAACAATCTAATTATGTTTAAAAAAATCCTCCATTTTTATTATTCACAAGAAATAATACATGCTCAAAAAAATTGAGCAATTTTGACCTAATTTTGCTTAAGATTTGCAAATTTGCATATTTATATTGATATTTTTTTATTTTTTTTTAATTAAAAATTAATTGTATTAGCATTCATATAAACCAAACTTGTTGTGATAGAAAACGAAAGGAAACTTGTGAAAATTGATTTTGAAAAAAAAGTTCTGAAAAATTGCAGTCACATTTTGAAATGCTTGGGTCACGAAGGGTTAAGACTAGAGTTGACCTCACATTCCTCAAAAGTCTGTGCGTTTTGTTGAAAATTGTTTCAAGATTTCATGACATAAGATTTAATATGTTGGCAGAGTACAAAACACAGTCTATTTAAGTGAACAAATAAAACAAACTGTATGGATCTAGATGTTATTTCTGTTTGTCATATTGTCTTCTGAAGTTAGGGCTTTTGATTTTGTTGAGTATCACTTCAGGTTTTTTCCATGTCATTATGAGTGTTGTGTCATTTTGTGAAACTGACAATTACCTTTTATTATGAGTTTTGATTGTACCACAATTGTCTGGTTCTTTCATGTCTTATAAATGCAGATTGTTTATTTGAGGTACTTTATTTTATTCTTCATAATTTTCAGGTCGACCACCTGGGCCGGAATTAGAGAATTGCACGAATCGCGAGTCGTATTCCTTAGCTGCTGGACTGGCTCTGGGAATGGTTCTACTCAAGGTTAGTCTGGAAGAAAGGGTAACAAACTTACAGAGATTAACATAAAAAAAAAGTATTTTGAATTTAATATTTAAGTGGGTAGAACTATTGATAGGGATATCTATTGATGGTTGTCTTATATCAGAGCACAAAGTACAAAGCAAGATGGTTCTACTCAAGGTTAGCCTGGAAGAAAGCATCTCAAAAAATTTGGATGGGGGGTGGGGGGGTTGGGTGGTAGAAATTCTTATAAGGAAAAAGTAATTTGAATTCAATATTTAGCTGGATAGAACCAGGGATATCTATAGTAGATGGTTGTCACATATCAGAGCAGAAAATGTAAGAAAAGTACAAAGCAAGATCTGAAAGGATTTTTGATTTAAACGAGTCTGTCATCAGTTGACTCACATTTGTGTAGATTTTGATGTTGTCAAGCATTTAAAGGACAAGATATTAAGCATGTAATTGCAGAAAATAAAACAAACTTCATTCTTTGTGCAAAGTAAATGTAATTCTTTTCCCATTTTTCCAAAGAATGTTTGTGCGAAGGTGGGAGAAAGAATAAAAAGAAAAGTTTCTGACTTATTTGCTGATATAAGCTCTGAAGTTGGAAACCCAAGTAGTAACGAATGATCTAACCTCTCACGCACAATTTGACCTCGCTGTCGTGGTGCCGTGAAGCCCTTATCAAACAAATATAAATAAACCTGTCACTTTGATTCCTTCATGTATTCTCTTTGTTCTTCAGCATGGGAGTGATGCCGTCGGATTGTCAGACCTTAACCTTGCAGATCAACTGTACCTTTACATGGCAGGAGGCCATAAAAAGACTGTAGTAAGTGTCATTGTTTTTTCACAGATTTAATTGTAGTAGGTTCTGCAGTCTGTTCTGCAGTCTGTTGGCACTGGGACATTATGTACTAAAAGCATTTTTACAATTACAGTGAAAACATTCAGATAGAGATTTGAAAACCACAAACTATCAGGAGTCAAAAGTGAAATTTCAGTGCATTTTGATTGTATGCATACAATACTGCTGGTTAGTAACAAGTAAGATTGCATTTTCCCAAACAGAATTGTAAAAATAACACTGTAAAAAATCCCAGCTATTATTCCAAAAGTCTATTTGAAATAATGAAAATTGTTGCAAGTTTTAAACTTTTTTCGCAACAGAACAATAAAATAAAATGTAGAATTGATTTTCCTTTTTTACCAGCCAAGTGCTAGTGGTGACAATTACCGATCGCCCTGCTATCAGATACGTGAAGGAGATCAAGTCAATGTTGATGTCACATCACCGGGTGCAACACTCGCCTTAGGACTCATGTTCCTACAAACAGGAAACAAGTATGTGGTTTATAAAATTTCTTCTTTTTTTGTACAGTTTGGTTCTTTATATGCACTTTTTACATGCATGCAACAAGCTTAAAGAAAGTATTCTTGAGGGGAACGATCCAAACTTTAATACAAGCATTTATAACCTCAGTGTTTTGGTTTTAGCAATGCCATTTCCTTTTACCCACCCAAAATTGAAGGTATGGGTAAAAGTGTGTCAGTAAATTCTCTATTCGTAATACATAGAATTATTAGGGAATTAATTTGTGGAGAGCACTTTTTAAAGTTCAATTTATTCCTAAACAGTTAATGACATTCATCATTCAGTGGTTTTAGCTGTCTCTCAAATTAAACTTGTTGGCATGAAGTGAATTTTTTCATCAAAGCTTGTTTTTAAATGATTTTTTTTTTTTTGCAGGGCTGTGTCTCAGTGGCTTGCAGCTCCCGATACACCCTACTTATTAGAATTAGTCAAGCCAGACTTTCTACTTCTGAGAGTAAGCTATGTTCATTAAAATCTTTACCATTGTTTTTCCCATTTTCATTCTAACATTTCATGTGCTGGTGAATTTTGATACAATTAACAACATGTGAGGTGCATAAGAAGTCATGCTGGTCTGTGAAAGGTACCGGTTCGACTCCCGTCATGAGCACTGCATTGTGTCTTTCAGCAAGACACTATATTCTACTTGCTCCAGTCAGCTCAGCTATAAAATGTACCAACACTGCTGGGGAGTTAACCTGAGATGGACTGGATTCCTATCCAGAGGATTTATATGCTCTCATCCGCTTACACCAAGGAACCTGGGTATAAGTACCTGCCAAATGGGCCTTCATGACTCAAATAAGGATTTACAAAAAGTGAAATTGGAGATTGTTTTTAGTGTCTGAGGTATCCCTTTAAATTCTCAGGAATTCCACCATTTGAAGACTTAAAGGAAAGCAGTGTTAGCTGGTGCACTGTTTTATTAAAATAAGCCTAGTTTGACTCTGATTGCAATGCTAATATTTTTATTGTTGCCTATCTGAATGACCTCCACAATATCATATTTGAGTGCAGTATTGTTTTCATGAAATTCCTTTAAATATCTTACTTTTAAAGCATTAACTTCTTACTTTCTTTAAAAACATTTTTAATTGCCTTACTATTTTCAGATCAGCAATTCTGGATTTTTTTACTGAAATAGGGTGGAAGGGGTGAAGAGAAATGGTTAAATACTTTTGTTGAGGATTGTAGATTGAAGCGAAGTGGATTACATCACTTTTGTACATCATTTCTTGTCAATGTAAAGTTTTCTTCCAGAAATTGTGATCATCAATCTGATGTTTTAAGACAAGTTCTTTTATGAAAGTAAACTTTAATTTTGTCACAGACATAAAAATTATAACCATATTTTTTTATTTTTTTATGCAGACTTTGAGCCGAGGAATGATTTTATGGGATGAAATCAGACCAACTGAGGAATGGGTGAACAGCAACATTCCAGTTGTAAGTATTATATTATATTATATTATATTATATTATATTATATTATATTATATTATATTATATTATATTATATTATATTATATTATATTATATTATATTGTATTGTATTATATTATATTATATTATATTATATTATATTATATTATATTATATTATATTATATTATATTATATTGTATTGTATTATATATCAACATGATGGAACATCAAGTGGATGAGACACAATATAAATTACATGTTGAAAATGATTCTTGACCTTTGCCTTTGTCACCTCCCGCTACCCCTTTCCTGAAACCCTTTCTAGCATCAAACCGCCTATTGCTTCCCTTATTCGTGACCGCTGGCAAACCTCATGGGACTCCCAAATTGATAAGAAACTCCACGACATCCAGCCCACCGTTCCGACCAAGCCCACCATCCACAATCTCTCCCGTATTGACAACGTCCACATTACCCACCTTAGAATAGGTCACACCCAGCTCACTCACTTCCACTTCCATACTGCCCCCACCCCTCTGCAACAATTGCCAATGCCTATTCAAAGTCCACCACGTTCTCCTTGCCTTCTCCTGGTACAACCTCCCCAGAGCTTCTCTCACCCCTCACAACTCCATAGCCGAGCTCTTCCAGGAAAAAAACCCAGATAAAGTTATCTTCTTCCTTCATCATGACTACCTTTACAACCATATTTAGTCCTCCTCTCCTATCCCCTTTACCTACTTTTACATCTTTTTTACACCCCTGCACTTCCTTTTCGATCCAAGCTTCTGGCTCTTAGCGCCCGTACTTCTCTCAGACTCCTAGTTTCTTTTCTTTCTACATCTGGAATGATCTAACCTCTCAGGCACAATTTGACCCTCACTGTCATGGTGCCATTAAGCCTCATCATCAAACAAACAAACAAACATTGTCATTTTAGTGGTAAAAACAACAGAGGAGAAATAACACTAAGAAAATAGAAGTTTATTAGAGGAAAATGGATAACATCTTGATTTAAAGAACAGAAAAAGCTTCAGAACTACAAGCATGGCCAAAAGTAGTTGGGACAAATCCCCGATCCCTCCATCAATGTTGTAAGTTGCAATTTTCCTACTTTCCTGCAAAGCCCACAATATTGACAGGGTGCAGGGGATTTTTTCAGTAATTTTGTCCCAATGCTTTTGGCCATAATTGTATGGAATATCAATCCTGTGTACAAGATGCCAGTAAACTATTAAGCTATGCACTTAAAACTAGTTCATAGAAAGGTAGTGTGGAGGAAAACCGTAAATTTGTAATTTGCTATGACCTGTAAATGAATTCCTACTTATTGTTTTTAGATTGTACAAAAGTTTGCTTTCAAAATTTATCGGCACAAGAGGAAGCTGAAGAGGAGATTGATGCGCAAACCATGAGGTAAGTATGAGTGTTGTTAGTGGCTTACATTAAAGTTACATACAAATTTATTGTTAGCCTTGACCATTGGAAGCATAAAGACTAATTTTGTAGAGAGCCCTATCTGATTTATATGGACAAACATCAAGTTGAGTTTATTTTTAAGGGACAAGTCATGGGATGTTATCTGGAATGTTGGGTAGAAGATGACATGATGATTTTGTAAATGGAGGAATTGGTATCAGGGTGAGATGTCATGTGGGACAGAGTGGGATGGCATGTGAGACAAGGAGGATGGCATGTTGGACAGGGTAGGTTGGCATGTGGGACAGAGTGCATTGGCATGTGGGACAAAGTGCATTGGAATAGGGGTTGGCATGTGGGGCAGGGTAGAATGGTATGTGGGACATGTGGTGAGGTGTCATCTAGATTTCAGTTTTGATGACATGCGGGTCATGTGGTGGAATGACAGTTCTGGATTTCAGGTATTACTGCATGTAGTACATTGGGTGTGGGATGGCATGTTGTACAAAGGTTGTGATAGCATGCGGGGCAGAGGTTGTGATGGCATGTAAAAAATGCATTATCATCTGTTAGGGGTTGGTATCTTTTGTGATGTCTAATTTATCAAACATTAAGCATATTGTTTTTCATAAATTTGTTTTAGCAATGATTTACACTTGCACATTTTTCATGATGTTTGACGCACATGTTTTCTTAAATTGAAAGCTAGATTACAATCTACAATATTGAGGATCAACATGTGATGTCTGTACAGCATGGTATCAAAAATGCTTTTTTTTTTTCATGTGTCATAGCCAAGGAAGCTGTAATATTACTGCAGGAGCATGCATGGCATTGGGACTGAGATTTGCAGGGACGGGCAACAAAGCAGCATACGTGTGTCTAGTAAGTCATTTAAGTATTGTTTCATCAGCCACAAAAGACAAAGGAATTATAACATGAATTCCAGTGGCAGGCCTCAAGAAACTCAACAGAGGCTTCTCTCATGCCAGTTGTATCAAATAATTTTACATGAAAGTATTTACTAACTTTTTTTTATTCCCACTCACTTTTACCACATTAGAAAAATTTCTTGAAATATAACACTTGCCCATACTATCCAAAACAACCTTGCTCTCATGACAGAAAGATCATCCTTGCCTTAACATTTTCATTATACAGATATGTACATAGAACAAAATATCCACTCAACAGCTAACGTTCATCCTATTTGCATAATAGATAATACACCTTGTGGATGTCAAAGGTCAGGGGTTCATGCTCCAAATGTTGGGCCATATCAAAATAATGGGGTTGCCAGGTATAGATACAGTCATTTGTTAGGACCTGAAAGTTCAAAGGCTGAGAAAATGACCAATTGTAACTGAATTTATGGGGGACTCATAGGATTTAAAACAATTGAGCTAATGTTATCTCCATAAGGTTGTAATTAGGATATTCTTTGCTGTGGTTGTAAATGCAACTTTAAAATGTATCCTTCTTATATTGTAAAAAGAAATTGAATAATCTATTAGTTGAAATTACTCCCCCCCCCCACTCTGCCCCCAAAATGAATATACTCCCCCCCCATCCCCCCCTCACCCGGCACCATAAGATAGACACCATAATCTTTTTGTTAAACTGTATGCCTTGATAGGTGTGTGTATCATATTACATTATCTTTGAAAATTAAGGATTTCTTGACCACTACACCTGATGTACTGTGGTAGCCCTCATGCAGTTCAAATCATATTTTATTTTTGTTTCTCAACAGATGAAATTTGCAGAGAAATTCATTTCTTTGTCAACTGCTTCCAAGGGAGATCTTGTAAGTAACAAATTATTAATTGCCCAGATTTTTATTATATCTTTTATTGATCTCAGATTTGTATGTGAGAGGATGGAGGTTTCTTTGTGTTTTGGGTTTGTGAATTATATCAGCAAATTGGTTGATGTTAATACAATTGCTGTTTGCCATTGTTGTAAAAAAGTAATTTCATGATTTTGCAGTAAACTTGGGTTCAGTGCTGATTTATTGGTGACTATTATCTGTCAATTTCATCAAGAGTAAATATGTGTGCATAAAGACAGTTCTTTTTCACCTATAAAGTAAAATGCTTGGTTAATTTTAGAACAGGAATACAGTTGATATTGTAGATACCAAACTTTGATCAATGTCGATTCATGCAAAATTTGGTATGGCAAAATACTTTCACGTGATGCTTTTCTGAGGAAAACAATCATTAGGTTAGAAATAATATTAAGACTAGAGTTACATCACATCTAAGTGTTTCAGAAGTCAAATTATAATTAGATTTGATGTACAATTGCATTGAGTAGTAGGAGTTAATATACTTACTATGATTACAAGATTGCATCATTATTTTTCTAAACAAGTAAGAGAGACATCTTATCCCCACCAGCCTCTAGCATGATAACAATTAGCTATCATACCATTATAATGTAGGAGGTGCAAAACTCCCCACCTCCAAGGTAACCCCAGCATGATAATTGTTACATATGTATGAAAGGGAAATATTTTTATGGGAACATTCAAGCTTTTGATAAACTCATAACCCCATGTATTGATTTTTGCAATGCTCTTCTGATTGGGTTACCAAAAATGCTTTAAAACTTAACAATTGTTCAGGAGATATTCAATTTTTTGTTTGTGTATAGATATGCCAATGAAGGTTCCTTTCATTTCTGATCATTTTTCCTACCCTGCAGGCTGGAAAAACAACAATTGAGAGATGTCTGAATGTAATCATCCTCTCCCTTGCCATGGTAAGACATGTTAGGATAATTGAGCAGTTATACATGTTAGAATAATTGAACTCTTACATATGTTAGAATAATTGAACAGTTACACATGTTAGGATAATTGAACAGTTACACATGTTAGGATAATTGAGCAGTCATAGATGTTAAGATAATTGAACAGTTATATATCTTAAGATAATTAAAAAGTTATATACATTTTAGGATCATTGAACACTTATACATTTTTAAATAATTGGCCAGTTATACATATTATGATAATTGATCAGTTTATACATATTATGATAATTGAACAGTTATACATCTTAAGATAATTGAACAGTTATACATCTTAAGATAATTGAACGGTTATACATGCTAAGGTAATTGAGCAGTTAAAACATGTAAAAATGATTGAGCAGTCATACATGTTAAGATAATTGAACAGTTATATATCTTAAGATAATTAAACAGTTATATACATTTTAAGATCATTGAACACTTATACATGTTAAAATATTTGGCCAGTTATACATGTTATGATAATTGACCAGTTTATACATATTATGATAATTGAACAGTTATACATCTTAAGATAATTGAACAGTTATACATCTTAAGATAATTGAACGGTTATACATGCTAAGGTAATTGAGCAGTTATACATGTTAGGATAATTGAGCAGTTATACATGTTTGGATAATTAAACAATTATTTATCTTAAGATAATGAACAGTTATACACATTTAAAGTTAATTGAACAGTTATACATGTTAAAATAATTGGCCAGTTATACATGTTATGATAATTAAACAGTTTATACATATTATGATAATTAAACAGTTATACATCTTAAGATAATTGAACAGTTATACATCTTAAGATGATTGTACAGTTATACATGCTAAGGTAATTGAGCAGTTATACATGTTAGGATAATTGAACAGTCATACATGTTAAGCTAATTGAACAGTTATACATGTTAGGATAATTGAACAGTTACACATATTAGGATAATTGAACAGTTATACATGTTAGGATAATTGAGCAGTCATACATGTTAAGCTAATTGAGCAGTTATACATGTTAGGATAATTGAACAGTTAAACATGTTAATATAATTGAACACTTATATATCTTAAGATAATTGAAAAGTTATATACATTTTAAGATCATTGAACAGTATACATGTTAAGATAATTGAACAATTATACATGTTATGATTAATGAACAGTTAAACATGTTAAGATAATTGAACAGTTCTACATGTTATGATTAATGAACAATTATAAATCTTAAGATAATTGAGCAGTTACATATGTTAAAATAATTGACCAGTTAAACATCTTAAGATAATTGAGCAGTTATACATGTTAAGATAATTAACTAGTAATACATGTTAGGATAACATGTATATATGTACATATACATACATGTATTTTCTAACCCAATGGTGTTCACAGTAATGATTAGTTTTCAAGAAGATTTCAATCACAAAATGTACTCTTTATGAAGAAATTCTTTCAAGAGAAAAGCACAATATTATAGACAGCCAGAACAAATATGCTTATCTTTGACTTTAAACCACTACGAACTCAAAATATATTACAATAAGGCAATAAGAATCATTGTTTTCACAGTTCTTCTGTATACATACTCAATCGCATACTAATCTGCTGATTGCACTAAAGAAAGGGGAAAACCTTATGACTCATGATTTAACAATTAATGTATTGTAGCGCAAGAATATAAATATGATTTTTGTTTATGAAAACCACATACCTAACTTCTTAATGTCCTAAGCCATTATAATTATCCTATGCATTATTCTTTTCATTGGATGTACTTCCCTTTTTGCAATTTACCAGCTATATTGTAGCACATAATAAGGTTGAAGGTTGTAGTTAATTCAATACTCAAGACCCAACCAAGGGCGGGGTTTGCCTATTAAAAGTAGCGGACAACGTCACAAAATTGTGAATCTGTCAAATTTTGGCCACCCAAGAAGAATTACAAACACAAAATAAAGTGGAAACTACTTGCATATGTACTTGATACCCAGTAATATTCTTTCTGACAAATTTACTATCAGAAATAGAATAACCCCTCCCCCACCCCCTCCAACTGTAATTCTGTCCATGACCCCAACTTCCTTTTAAAACTAAATGATTTGAAAGCTTTGCACTTTCTATAAGTCAAATTATATCATCAATTACGGTGGTCACTGTTTATTTTCTTCATCAAATAAGAGGAACTCAAATTACCATTTATATCTGATTGAAAAGTACGAAAGAATCATTTCTGACTTTTCTTCAAATTGTACAAACGGCTTTAAAATATTGCTAAATTAAAAACAATGATTAACCTATTTTTTTCTTTTTGTTCAAAAGTTTTGTACCATTTCCTGTAAGATTAAAACAAAACCGTTACACGATTTGCAGACCTTATAAAGATATAAGTTAATGGCATTCTATTACCATTTTTTAATGTATTTCCTGAATATAAAATACCATTGAAGACCTTAATGTATTTTCTCTGTGTTTTATAATTTCTTTTATTTCCATAAACATTAAGAATGTATAATTTTATCCTCTGCAAGGTATATTTTAAATTGTTAATTCAGAAACGAATAATCCAAATTGATACAGACCTTAGATGAGATTTTAAGCCTCCATTAAATACAGTCAATTTATTATTTAAGTGTATAATTTCCTTTTTTATTGTTGCCTTTTTAGATCATGGCAGGTTCAGGAAATTTAGAGGTCTTGAGATTAGCACGTGCCTTACGGTCTCGTGTCAGCAATGATGTTAACTATGGTAATCACATGGCTGTTACCATGGTGATTGGTCTATTGTTTCTGGGAGGTGGCAGGTACACTTTGAGTAATTCACCTTCAGCTATTGCAGCCCTTGTGTGCAGTTTATATCCAATCTTTCCAAACAACAGTAAAGACAATCGGTAATTATTCATTTTCTTTGAAAACTTTTGTTAATTTTAAGAAGAAAATGTTAGCATCTCTGATAAAATCAGGTCAAAATGGAACTGGAATTATGTTTAGAGTCATGTTACTGTCAATAAGCTGAAGGTTATGAAGCTTAAATCTTAGGATTATTAAGCTAAATTGAAAATATTATATTGAGAGACTGTTTTTGGTTGATTCAATCATTATGAAGTGAAAAACTTTGGGACCAGTTCAATCATTTGTAGATTGTTTTAGAGTTTAGATTATTGACCTAATTTGTGAGAGTGTGTAAGTGAAGTATGACTGTTAGTTTTATTTATTAAGCTGTCAAAGAGCTGCGAGTTAGCAGATTGTAGAAAAGTGAATGATTCTATAAAAAATGTCAAACATGAAGAATGAAAATAGGTTCATGAATAAGTAATTACACTTGTGCCACCAGTGTAAGGTATACTGCCAATTTATGATGTGCATGTTGGGTTAATAATGTTGAGTACATTTTTCAGTAATTTATTGCTATTAGAAATAAAGGCTGTAAGGCTCTGTGCTGAAAATATTTATTCAAGAAAACTGCATCAATTACAAATAAAGGTAGTCATGCATGCTCACTCCAGACAAATCACTTAGCTTTAAACAACCAACTATTGTTGCTCAGTAAGCTTTGTGCTTCACCATCCTGAATTAATAAGACAAGCGAATATACTACACTTGTGGCATGAAGCAATAGATCATTTCTTTGAATCAGCTGGTCGGAAAGTTCCGACAGGACTGGTATCAAATAAATGGTATGCTTTTTGACATGCAGGAAGATTAAGCTTTCTGAAATCCGCAGTATGGCAGATATTTTGATCAATTGTAGTAATGGCATTTACACAGCTTGCTTTTTGTCTATTTATTTTTTAAATCAATAACTGAATAAATTTTCAAATCCATATCTTCACACCATTTTGTGGTATCTCACTTTTGTTTCAAGGTACCACCTTCAAGCATTCCGTCATTTGTATGCTCTGGCAGCTGAACCAAGGCTGGTCATTCCAAAGGATGTAGACACCAACTTATCATGCTATGCCCCACTGGAGGTCACTTATAAGGTCAGTGCTTTCTTCATGTAAGAGAATGATTTAATGTACTAAATCTGTCTGTAAAGCCAGGCAGAGCTTTTATACTCACCAGAAGGATCTTGAATTTCTGATCAGAATAGTCTCTAAATTATGTCAAAAGTATGGCTGAGTTATAGTTAATTAAAGTTTGAATAATATTTAGCTGGACTATTCGAAGCATAATAGAGCTATTCTACCCCCGGCATCGGGTCAAAGTTTTTGTAAAGTTTTGGTTAAAAGTTTTTGGTTAAAGTTTTCATAAGTTATGAATGGTGTACATTCATGTAACTTGGCATAGGGGTAGAGGACATGGGTACACTTCAAATGAGCATGATTGGGGGGTTGTGTGTGCATACTAATTAGCTTATTTGCATATCAATGAAAATATTTGTCTGTTTAAAGTTTTTGGTTAAAGTTTTCATAACTTAAGTTATGAAGGTTGTATATTAATCAAGTTATATGGGTTAAGGACATGGGTAGTCTTCAAGTGAGCATGATTGGTGGGTTGTGTGTGCATACTAATTAGCTTATTTGCATAACAATGGAACTGTTTGTATCAATGATATTTCTAAAATTAAAGTGGATGTTGGGATTTTACACAAATAATCATATATGTGAAGAGCATTGTCTACACTTAATGGTGAGGTACATATTAATTAGGTTATTTGCATAACAATAGACTTTTTCATAAAATGGTTAACCAGAGATAATAGCTTGGTACATGGGTAGAGGACATGGGTACTATTTAAATAGAGCATGATTCGGGTTATTTGTTTGCATACTAATTTGCTTAATTGCAAAACAATGAAAATGTTTATATCTGTGTTATCTCATTGGATTAAAGCAGTTTTGATGATTTTACATAAACAAATGATCATACAGTATATGTAAAGAGTATTGTTCACACTTAATGGTGAGGTATAGTGTGCATATCAATTAGGTTATTTGCTTATCAATAGACTTTGCTGCAAAATGTTTGACCTGAGATCAAAAATATATGGCTTATGACTTACTAACTTCACATTTTTAGTTTTATTATGATATTGACATTCCTGACATCAATAGCAATCACAATGTTTGTCTTGCCATGAACAAAGAGGCAAATAAAAGTTTCCTACTAAAGAATGTTAGATTAGAGGTTTGGGAAATATAAACAATAATAAGCAGAATGTGGGGTAGAAGATGACATGATGATAAAGTAGCTAAAGGAATTAGGATGAGGATGGGATTTCATGTGGGACAGGGTGGAATTGTATATAGGGCAGGGTGCGGTGGGATGTTGGTCAGGATGTGTTGGCATGTTAGACAGGATGGATTGGCATGTGGAACAGGATGGGTTGGCATGTGGAACAGGATGGGTTGCATGTGGAACAGGATGGGTTGGCATGTGGAACAGGGTGGGTTGGCATGTGGAACAGGGTGGGTTGGCATGTGGAACAGGATGGATTGGCATGTGGAACAGGATGGGTTGGCATGTGGAAGAGGGTGCGATGGGATGCTGGTCAGGATGCGTTGGCATGTTAGACAGGATGGATTGGCATGTAGAACAGGATGGGTTGGCATGTGAAACAGGGTGGGTTGGCATGTGGAACAGGGTGGGTTGGCATGTGGAACAGGGTGGGTTGGCATGTGGAACAGGGTGGGTTGGCATGTGGAACAGGGTGGGTTGGCATGTGGAACAGGGTGGGTTGGCATGTGGAACAGGATGGGTTGGCATGTGAAACAGGATGGATTGGCATGTAGAACAGGCTGGGTTGGCATGTTAGACAGGATGGGTTGGCATGTGGAACAGGATGGGTTGGCATGTGGAACAGGATGGGTTGGCATGTGGAACAGGGTTGGTTGGCATGTGGAACAGGGTGGGTTGGCATGTGGAACAGGATGGGTTGGCATGTGGAACAGGATGGATTGGCATGTAGAACAGGATGGGTTGGCATGTGGAACAGGATGGGTTGGCATGTGGAACAGGATGGGTTGGCATGTGAAACAGGGTGGGTTGGCATGTGGAACAGGGTGGGTTGGCATGTGGAACAGGGTGGGTTGGCATGTGGAACAGGGTGGGTTGGCATGTGGAACAGGATGGGTTGGCATGTGGAACAGGATGGATTGGCATGTAGAACAGGATGGGTTGGCATGTGGAACAGGATGGGTTGGCATGTGGAACAGGATGGGTTGGCATGTGAAACAGGGTGGGTTGGCATGTGGAACAGGGTGGGTTGGCATGTGGAACAGGGTGGGTTGGCATGTGGAACAGGATGGGTTGGCATGTGGAACAGGGTGGGTTGGCATGTGGAGCAGGATGGGTTGGCATGTGGAACAGGGTGGGTTGGCAAGTGGAACAGGGTGGGTTGGCATGTAGAACAGGGTGGGTTGGCATGTGGAACAGGATGGATTGGCATGTGAAACAGGGTGGGTTGGCATGTGGAACAGGGTGGGTTGGCATGTGGAACAGGGTGGGTTGGCATGTGGAACAGGATGGGTTGGCATGTGGAACAGGGTGGGTTGGCATGTGGAGCAGGATGGATTGGCATGTAGAACAGGGTGGGTTGGCAATTGGAACAGGGTGGGTTGGCATGTGGAACACGATGGGTTGGCATGTGGAACAGGGTGGGTTGGCATGTGGAACAGGGTGGGTTGGCATGTGGAACAGGGTGGGTTGCCATGTGGAACAAGATGGATTGGCGTGTGAAACAGGGTGGGTTGGCATGTGGAACAAGATGGATTGGCGTGTGAAACAGGGTGGGTTGGCATGTGGAACAGGGTGGGTTGGCATGTGGAACAAGATGGATTGGCGTGTGAAACAGGGTGGGTTGGCATGTGGAACAAGATGGATTGGCGTGTGAAACAGGGTGGGTTGGCATGTGGAACAGGGTGGGTTGGCATGTGGAACAGGGTGGGTTGGCATGTGGAACAGGATGGGTTGGCATGTAGAACAGGGTGGGTTGCCATGTGGAACAGGATGGATTGGCATGTGAAACAGGGTGGTTGGCATGTGGAACAGGGTGGGTCAACATGTGGGTCGGTGAAATGGCATGTTGTGGGGTGTCTATTTGGATTTCAGTTGTGGTGGCATGTGGGTCATGCAAGTGGTGGAATGACATACAGTATCTGGTTTTCAGGTGTGATTGCATGGTGTATAGACGTGGGATGACATTTGGGACAGATTGGGATGGAATGTGAGATAGCCTGGAATGTGAGATAGCCTGGAATGTGAGATAGCCTGGAATATGCATTATTAGCGGTGTGTGGATTTGTTTAATTTCCAATGTCTAGTTTGTCATATGTTAAGTACGATTGTTTTGCTTAATTTTGCTTCAATGTTATTGTACATTTTTCATGCTGCTTGACTTTGCTTAACACACATTTTCTTAAATTGGAAGTTGTATTACAATCTAGGGTGGGAGGATACAGATTGGAAAGGGGCCATAATGATTTTCTTTCATTGACATTGGCAAGTCAGTGCCTCTCCTTTCTTTGTTATTTAATTGATGGAACTAAAGGGGTGTTGTAGTTATAAAGACTGCTAGCTTTTACATGTTTTTTAAGTTACTGGGTGAGGTAACCTTGAGCTTTTTTTTGTCCTAAAATATGTGGGAAAACTCAAAGATATTTTGAAGCTTGTAGTAAAATGTGAAAATTAACAAAGCAAATGAAAACATAAGTGCATCTTTCAAAGCTCAATTAGTTTAAAATCATCTGCCCCAGCTACCCTATTTCTGTATATTACTTCCCTCAATAAACCCATTCTCTATACTAGCTTTGAATAGTTGAGCATACTGTCCTTCTGACAGTTCTTGTTAAGGTATGGATAGGTTGTGATGTATGAAAGAGCAGGGAGCTCAAAATTTTAAATTGGTAGAGGACTATTAAAGAAACAAAAGTGATGAAAAAAAACCATGTTCATATCTTATTCCATTTAAAATTGATTTCATCAATGTGTTGAAAAGTGACCAATGCAGTGTACATGTCATACTTGCAGATTCAAAACAATTTCTATCAAATTCTACGAAAATATATCTATGGACATAAGCAAAGTGTGTTCTTTGGAAAGTTTTTTCTTTCTTCACAAATTTCTTTCTTTAATTGTCCTCTTATCATATAAATACATCTTCTGGCTCAGTAATAAACCTGTCTCTTCACAATAAGTTCCATTCTTTTTATATGATGAGTCAGTGTGACTAGTAGTGTGTAAAATCACTCAGTTTTCTAATGGGTTTCTTAATTGCTTCTACCAGAGTCGTAACCCTTTGGGGACTGCGGGTGGATAAATCCGTCCAGCACTATAGACGGCAGGCGGATATATCAGCCAATTTGACTTGTTGACTTTAAGCTATTACTGCACAACCACCTCACTTCCTACAAACATATAAACTAGCTAAATCGTTTAATGAACTGATTCTGCAAATATTGATACAAATTTGTAAGGGGGTTTATATTGGAATGTTTTGAGAAAATTTTGGAATGAAAAAAAGGAAAATGTGTACTCTTGAAGCAGCATTAGCATCCATTTTTGTGGATCAAGATAGAGATGATGAGGATTTTTAGGGAGATAGTCTGATCGGAATTATTGGAAAGTGATACTGAATCAGTAAGTGAAACTAGCGCTAATGTTAGGCTTAGGCCTATAGGTAACGATAGATACAGTAGTTAGACTTGAGCCTATACATAACCTGGACGGGAAGAAGAGTATAAAGCCAGGATGAACAGGTAATGTTTTCACGAACTATGTAATGATATACACATACTGTACCTTACATGCACATGTACAGTATTATGTATATTTGTGTAATTGAGTGCTAGTGGGTATCATTAAATGTATAATAATGGGATAATAACATCAGCATATGAGAACAAAGGTACTCACATGTTATGTTATTGTAAAGAGAATTTATTTCTGCATAATTGTTATACAGAAAGTTAGTAAGTTTTACAACTCAAAGTTTTTACAATTGGTTGAACAAAAATGGTAAAATTTTAAAATATTATTAAATTTGCATTTTTAATTAGATTATTCTTACTATGGATATGTATTATTGATTTGACTTATTTCATGTATCATTTGAAAGAGCTGTTTTTTCTGAACATAAAGAAATTCCAACTTACTATAATTTTGGTTTCAAGATATAATTTTCAAATTTCATTTTTTCTTTAAAAGTGTGTACCCCAACAAGAAAATTCTAAAATTGTATTCAGCCCCCAAAGGGTTGATCAGTCAGTCCGCAGAGCCGTGAAAAGAGCTTTCTTCTCTTAGGAACGTATGCATAGATTTTCGCGCTGTGCATATTTAATGAGCTGAAAACACACCATTTTAAACCTGCGATATTTTATTGACTATAACACCTACAGAAACAATCTAACTGGCAAATTACTAATAAAAGATTGATTTCTTAGAAAATAATAATAAGTTTGTTAAGAACAGAAAGGATAAGGGTGAATTTACTGGCGAAATAAAACTTAACAAAAACTGGAAAATACGGGCTTAGGTTTTTGAAGCCTTAATACATTAACAAATATTTGCAACGGCACGAAAATTTCAGAAATGATCAAAAATGTGTTTGCCGCACTAATTCATTACTTTCCTACATTATTATTTGTCGGCTGAGTCAGGAACACGGCAAATTCAAGGCAATTTCGTATAGTCGCTTGTCAGAAACGAACAACACTTCCACGGTGGTGTTCTGCCCTCTTATTGGCTGTTGTTGTCATTCATTACGTCATATTACGATTTGCGGAAGCTATTTTATGCAATATAGTATTCAATGTACTGTAAATTATGGGCTTACTTTTCCTTATCTGTTACAGTTGTTCATGAAAAAATACTTGCAACAGCACGACAATCTCAGAAAAGATTAAAAAAGTGTGCTTAATGCACCAATTAATTACTTTCCTGCATTAATATTTGTCGGTTGAGCCAGGAACACACAGCAAATTCAAGGCAATTTCATATGGTCGCTTGCCAGAGACACGCACAACACTAAGTTGTATACAAAGAAAATGGTCATCCCAAATGTTCATTTCTATAACAATTCTTCTATATCGAAGTTGGTTATATTGAGCTCAATCCTATGGATAATATTGAAGATTTTTAAAGTTTAAAAATATCACTGGACAGGCTGGCAATATTGTTCCAGGAAAAATGTTGAAGGCTCCCTCATTAATATAATAACACATTGATTAGTTCTTACCCAAATTTACAGCTGAAAGAAGTGTTCTGCATTCTTTTTTCCTGCTTTTCAGGATGCATGTCTCACTAGCCTTCATGTTGAAGCCAACGAACCCCCCTTTCTACTTAGATGTAAAAAGCTTAGCCTCTCCTATGCTTTTAGAGTCCTCACCAACACCCAAAACCCTGTTTACAACCTCATTAGGTACCCCAAATTCTCCTCCCTCTTTGATAGGACTAAAACCCTATCCCTCCCTTCAGCTTACGCATTAAATCAGACCTCTTCCAACTTGGCATCAACCCCGCCACTCTCGGCACCTACTCCTGGCCCACTTTTCCTCCTTGGGCCACCCCCCTCCCTTCTGTCCACCTAGACCTCTCCACTTATAACAAAACTCAAACTCACCCTAACCTCTTCATCAATCTCCACAACCAAATCAAAGACCAACTCTCAAATTACACCTCCATCTATACTGATGGTTCCAAGGAAGGCAACAAGACAGCTGCTGCTGCCATCATCCAAGACATCACCCTCAGTAGCAGACTTCCTGACTACTCATCCATCTTTTCAGCTGAGGCTAAGGCCATTCTCCTCGCCCTCAACTTTATTGAGTACTCTCCTCTTAGTCACTTTGCCATTTTCATCTGACTCAAAGGCTGTTCTTACTTCATTACTCAATCTTAAATAGGATAACCTCACCTGCCACCTCCTCCTCCGAAAACTCTTTTCTCCCACCCTCTGCAGGAAAAGTGTTCTTTTCTTCTGGATACCCAGCCATGTTGGCATCCCTGGCAATGACAGGGCTGATACAGCCGCTAAGCTTGCCCTTAAGCTCCTCCCTTCCCTTTTCCCAAAACCCTCTCTGACATCAAACCGCTTATCGCTTCTCTTGTTCGTGACCGCTGGCAAACCTTATGGAACTTCTAAATTGATAACAAACTCCATGTCATCCAGCCCACAATCCCGATCAAATCCACCATCAACAACCTTTCTCGTGATCGACAACGCGTTCATATTACCCGTCTTAGAATTGGTCACACCCACCTCACTCACTCCCACCTCCTTATTGGTTCCCCCAACCCCTCTGTAACAATTGCCACTGCATTCTCACAATCCAACACGTTCTCCTTGCTTGCCCCCTGTACAACCTTCCCAGAGCTTCCCTCGCTCCCCACAACTCAATTGCTGAGTTCTTCCAGAAACATCCTCCAGATAAAATAATCTCCTTCCTTCAGCATGCATCCCTCTACAACCATATTTAATTCTCCTCTTCCACCCCCTCTCTACTTTGTTTTTGTTTTACTCATGCACCTCCTCTCTCGATCACAGCTTTCTGGCTTTTGTTCTTGAATTTCTCTCATTCTCCCCCTGGTCTCTTTCCTTCCTACCTCTAAAATGATCTGACCTCTCAGGCACAATTTGACCTTCGTTGTCGTGGTGCCGTTAAGACCTCATCAAACAAACAAACAAACTGAGTGAAGTCAGTATAGTATGACAAAATCATAAGTCCTTCGAGTCCGTTTGTATAACTGGAACAACTTCTGAAAAGTATGGAGGTAACCTTCAGTTGTCACACATTTGTTTCCTAGTCTTCAATTATTGATTTTCCTTTTACACTATAGGGAACTTTAGAACTAGTAAAATTCCTGCTTTCAGCCAAATGTATTCAGAGCAGATCAGGAAGCTGATTTGGGACTGGGGTGGGAGACAGGCAGCTTTGTCTCATGGGAAAGGACTATTGATTGGACAAAATATGTTGCCGGTCAGCTGGTACAAATAGGTTGTGGGATAAAGTGGGTAAGGGGAGCAAAGTGATCTTGTCAGGGAGGCAAACAAATGACTCACTGTTCCCACCTGGCACGGCAGGCTGAGATACAAGAAGTGGAGAAGAAATGGGAGGGGTGCCGTTGATAAATGGTAGCAGTGAGGTAAAATGAGGGAGGATAGTAGATCAAATGGCCCCTGTTAGGCTGTAGAGAAAATGATTGTCATTTCTCTAATCTGCTTAAAAAGTATAAGATTTCATCAAGATAGCATTAATTTGAGGAAACCTGACATGTCCCTACCAAATTGGCAACTTCTAATTTTCCACACCTCCAGAAATACAAAACAAATTGATACCATGGTAACCACTCTTTGTATTGCACATTCTGATACCAAGTAGCATTATCAACAATTTCCAAGATGCTCTTGCTCTATCTTTATTGAAGTTCTAGATATAGTGATTTTCAGGACAGACATGCTTTTCCCATCAAAAAAATGGGTAAAATTCTTTGTAATAAAATTCTGATGGTACCCTAAACAGTTTGTCATACAACTTACAAATGAACATAAAAAAGAGAAATGACAAGTGATTAAAAGTGCATCAATCATCTATATACTTTCTTGTCATTTGCTCAAATTCCATTTAATAATATTTTGGATTAAGCACTCACTATAAAAAAAAAAAAGAGCATAAATTTAACAATCACGATTACAATGTGTAATACTATTTTTCCACTGATGAAAATTCTTCACTTTCCTTTATAACTTGTTACCATGGCAATGATGTTTAGTGAGGCTGCAACGCTATGCACATGAAACTGAAGCACTTTAATGCAAATTAGATCTGACAATTTTAATCAAACTCCCTTAATCTTCCAAACTTTAAGCTGTAAAACGTATCGTTAACAAAAATTATTAACGTCCAATCATCATGTGTAATCAATTAAATATTTGAAATATTTTTCTGAACTATTAATACATTTGATCATATAATTTATAAATACATACATTGTGCATTTCACCCACTCTCACTTTAAATATACTGAAGCTAAAATTAAATAAAAATCATCTAAATAATAATTTCACTTGAAAACAATATTTTTGCCTTAAATATCTTATCTGAAACTAAAAATACCTGTTTGGAAGAACTTGAAAAAGTTCAAGTAAAAGTACTTTTTAAAAGAAATGGAACAACCACCCTCCAAAAAATAGGAATGCTTGAACTAGTGAGATAGAAGATTCACTCAGTATGCCCCAATGTCCACATTAATAAAAAACAAGATTACAATATAAATGCTGAAATTGTAAAGTTAGAAATAGAATGCACAGGGCCTACCTTACTATGGAACAGATCATATCATAGAAAACCTGGTTCCAACTTCACAAGGAAGGATGGGTATTGTAACTTTTACGTTCATTTCTAGTCTTAGACCTAATTTATCACGTAACTGAACATGGTAAGTACTGTATATTGGACTTAACAATAATAAGGAAATTTGGTGAATAATTTATCAGAAGATTTTGTCATGTTCTCATGAAAGCAGCATCACGAATTCGGTATGTACCAATGCATGCAGTGTCACGTACACGAATCTAGTCTTAAAATATGATATTTTGTGTCGGCTGAGTCAGGAACACGGCAAATATGGACCACTTTTTGTATGCTATAAATTTTAGGACCTATTTTTTGACACAAGATTTTTTTAAAACTAACACTTAAATCCAGATAATTAAGAAATTATATTGAAAATAATCTTTCCATCAAACACTTACCCTGCAAACTTTGACAAATATGCAATCCACATGACTGTATTATGCAAATTACGTCACGCTGCATGGAGGTTGGTGTTCCGTGAAAATTAAATTTGCATAGCTAGCACAATTCCTTGCTAAGAGAACCCAGTCATGTGACCTAATAAACGGGGCTCTGCGGACTGACTGTAATGTAAAGGCTTACCTACAGGAATGGAGGTTCTTGCGGGGGATAGCTTGCTTTGGATTTAATGCATTGTTGATCATCTGATTGCCAGGATGATTAGAAGTCGTAACCTGGCAGATATCAATTCTGCTCATCAGACATACAATTTTGTAATAGAATGTGTGTTACAACTATGTGCAACAATTCTCAAATCAATTTTACTTGCAGAGATTTATGTTTCATATAGGGGAAGTTCCTTTCAAGTTGATTGATCAAACTCTTAGTAACTGTTACAAATCAGAAACATGAAAAATTCATTATTTTTAAAGTTCTCTTCTATCATTTGTATGTTTTAGTTTTTCTCCAAGTTGCATAACAATTTTGACATTAAAATGTGTGTGTTTTTTTTCTAACAGGAAACAAGCTGGTATAGTGAACATCGTGTGCAATTGCTAGCACCTTGCATCATTCCAGAGCTTGACCAAATAAAGCAAGTAAGTGCCCTGTTAACTGAGTATATTTTGCCTACAATCAAGGAAGAGAAACCTGTAAAATATGGAGTGGTCTTAATTTAAATTTTCAGTGTTTTTTATTGGAAATTTTACTGTTGTACCTGATCAAATTTGCTGACTTAAACAGTATTGTAAATGACTCTTTCCTTAGATGTAAGGACATGTATGTATAACCCCAGAAGTCAAAGATAATTTATAAGATTTTATTTTTGAGAACAGTTTTTGTCCAAAAAATTATAGTGGAGATGTCCCCCTCCCCCTTCCCTTTCCCTCACCCATCAACACCACTGGAATTGTTATCTATGTCTGAAGTATTTACACATCAGAATTTCAAGTACAGCACAGAGTGTTGTACCATCCCCGAATTGATAAAGAGACAATTGTACATTTCCTATGCAAGGTCACTTTTTGTTTGGACATTCTGATGGATGTGATTACATACAAGTTACTATGATTAAAAAGTATTTTCCCTTGTTGTTATCCCTAATAAATTATTCAAATTGTTAAGTCACGAAATGACACAAACAAGATAAACAAATAAATTTCAATCATAGTATATTGCAATTGAAAAGAATTTGATAAGAGGTTTATCACTTTTATCTTTATCTTGAATTTTTATTGTTGTTTAATGACAATCTGATGAGCTCTAGTTTTCAGTTGAATTTTTGTTTTTGTTTTTAAATGTTTTGAGGTCTTGAAAAGAATGTAATTATAACATCTTGTATCTTCAGAATGTCAAATCCTTAAGGTTAACCAATGGATTGCATGTTTTGTTTTTATTGTATGAAAATTACCCTTTAATGCTCTCTATCACAAATGATAACATTTTTCTTGTATGTTATATCCTTTGACCATGATTTTGCTAGGAGTGAACAGAATTTATTGGTGTTTAACGAATCATTTTATTGAAAATATGTACCCTTTAATTTTTGATGAAATTATGGTCATTTTTTTGCAAATTATAGCAATTGTCGATGTTTCACCTAATATATTAAAAAATACCCTTGATATCCTTACTCAACAAAACTACATACTGCCATTAATCCTGAACTGACCTTGTATGCTCAATTAGTTTTACATGAAGAAAATTCTTCTTCAAATTTGTTTTAGTGCACTCAGCCATGAAAGCAGTACAGATTTTCCTGAGGCATTTCTGTCTATTTGTGATTTATTTTGAAAATAAAGATGTATAAGAATTGAACATAGGGATTGTACCTCTTTCCTCTGACTGAATACGTTGTCCACTCAGGGCATCAGATTTGATTTCTATCAATCTCTCACCTTAAGACTGCTAGGGGTCTTCACATAAAAAAGTTAACGAAAAAAAGACTTTATTTTTTTTCCTATTCATGAAAATTGTTAATAATTTTTTACATTTAAAATTGAATTTTCTTAGCTTGCATCAATCATTTGCTACCACTGCAAGTTTTGAAGAGAATATAAAATATTAGTGAACATAAGCAATTTCTAATTGTCCCATTCTGAGGTCACAAAATATTGCTCAATTTATGCTTATTAGGTTATCTTAATTTTAAAATGATGTAAATGGGTCAATTTTTAACAGATTTTGGACTGCTATTTTCATGGTTTTTAGTACAATTTAAACTATGTAAGCTAATGCTATTGCTACCTGTCCATATACCTTCAACTTGACTTTCCAACAAATCCATTACATGTTCAGTTTGTAAATTCCCTTTTTTCATAAAAATGTTGCGTGATGTTTAAAGGTTCCATTCCATCATCCAGCAATATTGAGGGATTTATAAAACATGAATTTTCTTCTAAAATGTATTTTCTTTATCTCTGCACAGATTCAAGTGATAGGTCCTAGGTACCTACCTATCACATTGCAGTTGCCATCAGACATGGAACTTGCTGAGAAGATCTTAAAGCAGGGCGGGACACTATTTGTAAAACAAAGAGCAGGGCACCTGTCCTATGTGGAAGACCCTAAGGTATGCTCTATTCAGGATTTGTTTCTTTTTATCATTGTCAAAACTTATTTTTAAAGTCAATGTGCTCATTTCTAATGGAAAATAAAGATATATTTAGAACATGAAAACTGCCCTATTTAACAATGTGCTGACAATGCTTTTGTTTTGAAACTTGGAAAAATGTAATAAAATTAGTGGGCATAATTTAACTGTCTTATTGAAACTTTGTAATAGTGGAAAAGCATAAGTCTTGGCAGTTATCTTTGGTACATATGTACCTCACCTTACTGTATGTGACAGATAAACACTAGCAAATAGAAGCAAAAGTAAATGAATAGATTCAGAATGAGGCATTCTTCACAGCTGCGTACTTTTATTCATCCAATCTGCCAGGCTCTTCTCAATTCAAGTTTATCTCTAAGATTGCTATGTTTGTTCTTGTAAGTTATATGAAAGATAACGTAACTTTTCTTTTAATGTGCTACCATATCTTATTAATCAACTGCTGTTGAAAGCTCCTAGCTCCAAAATCACAGAAACTGATTCCTTGTTAGATGTCAAGTACTTGTTGGATTTTTCTCCACATATTGTTTTCTGTTTTAGAGGGGTAATAGATTATCAGAGGGTAGTTAGTTGGTCTCAGTCACTTTGTAATAGACTTTAATCAGTCACTTGATGAGTCATGATACATCTTTTCTTGAACAGGGTTATAAGAGTCTTCTGGCACAGTCATTCACACAAGACAGATCAGGAGGCAGGATCACTGACCCACGGGTCATCCAAGCATTCACATCCGACCCCAGAATAATCAACTTTGCCAATTTCTTTTGCAGCTCCCCTGTCCCTACTTCACAGGTAAGAATACAAATAAGCACAACTTGTACATATAGTTGAGATCTATTCTGTCATTACAAATCAAATTGTTCAATTGTGACATTTAAAATAATTATTTGTCTGTTGGCATGAAAGATGCATTTTATTAATTTATTGTTTAAAGACCATAATTATTCAAAATGATCAAAACATGATCAAATTGATCAAAAGTAATCAAATTGTTTAAAAGATGAAGATAGCAAAACAATCCCAATAAAATTTGCCAATATACAACTTTTCCAAGTACCAGGTATAATTATGTAAATTAGTGTGGTGTAAATGGAAATGTTTTTAAGTGCATAATCAATCAACTCTATGATAGGATGTTGGGAGATGATAGTGGCCAGCTATCCCCAAACCCCAAAGATAGCCAACCTTGCTAGTGATAGAAAGGGCTGGAGGAAACTTACAGTGGCCTTTGTTACAGCCGACCAATGATGATGATGATTCAGTCAATTAATGGCATTTATAAAGTGCAAAAATCAAGGAAAGTTTGCTCTCAGGCACACAGGCATGCTTGTCAAGATGGGTTACCTTTCAGTTGTTTCTTGAAAGTAGAAAGGGAAATAGCATTTCTGATAAACCTTGGGAGTTCATTCCATGGGAGTTCATTCCATTGTTTAGATCGATTAATGGCATTTATAAAGTGCAAAAATCAAGGAAAGTTTGCTCTCAGGCACACAGGCATGCTTGTCAAGATGGGTTACCTTTCACTTGTTTCTTGAAAGTAGAAAGGGAAATAGCATTTCTGATGAACCTTTGGAGTTCATTCCATTGTTTAGGACCATACCTAGAGAAAGATCTGTCAGCAAAGAATATATGTTGAGTTGTTGGTTCAAAAAGTTTGCTTGAAATCACCATAGATCATCTGAGCTGTCTTGGAGTGGGTTGGACCATAAGTAAATATGGGAGAATGTGTGTTAAGAGCTTTGTAGACTATGAAAGTACTTTGGATTCACAGCTTGTTGATAATCATCCTCAATTTTATGCGAGTAAATGATTAAGGGTAAAAAACATTTTTGGTCTAAATTGCATTAAATAGTTAAATTGGAAAGACCTGACACCAAGAAATGAAATGTGAAGAATTCCATAAATATGTTGATCTCCCTGCCCTTTCATACATCACACACATGTTGCATACAGTAGACGTGTAGCGGGATTTCGACATGGGCATCAACATTAACTAAATTGTTTTTAAATCTATCAAAAGCCATCAAAGTAGCCAAAAGAATACATCAAAGTCTGTTAAAAATTGACCAAATTACATCATTTTGAAATCACAGGCATCAATATGCAAATTATTGATGTATTACAGGACAACCATAGTATTTTCTTTTGTAAATCATTCGTTTTTTAAATGTTTATCATAATTCTTTGAAGTGGTGCAGCAAACGCTGAACAAACGTGTGAGAGTCCTAGGTCTGGTAGGAATAGAGTCCTAGGTCTAGTGGGAATAGAGTTCCTAGGTCTAGTAGGAATATACTTCCTAGGTCTGGTAGGAATAGAGTTCCTAGGTCTAGTAGGAATAGAGTCCTAGGTCTGGTAGGAATAGAGTTCCTGGGTCTAGTAGGAATAGACTTCCTAGGTCTAGTAGGAATAGACTTCCTAGGTCTAGTAGGAATAGAGTCCTAGGTCTGGTAGGAATAGAGTCCTAGGTCTAATAGGATTAGAGTCCTAGGTCTAGTAGGAATAGAGTCCTAGGTCTGGTAGGAATAGAGTCCTAGGTCTAGTAGGAATAGACTTCCTAGGTCTAGTGGGAATACAGTCCTAGGTCTGGTAGGATTAGAGTCCTAGGTCTGGTAGGAATAGAGTCCTAGGTTTAGTAGGAATAGAGTTCCTAGGTCTAGTAGGAATAGAGTCCTAGGTCTAGTAGGAATAGACTTCCTAGGTCTAGTGAGTCTGGTAGGATTAGAGTCCTAGGTCTGGTAGGAATAGAGTCCTAGGTTTAGTAGGAATAGAGTTCCTAGGTCTAGTAGGAATAGAGTCCTAGGTCTAGTAGGAATAGACTTCCTAGGTCTGGTAGGAATAGAGTCCTGGGTCTGGTAGGAATAGATTCCTAGGTCTAGTAGGAATAGAGTCCTAGGTCTGGTAGGAATAGAGTTCCTAGGTCTAGTAGGAATAGAGTCCTAGGTCTAGTAGGAATAGAGGTCTCCTAGAGTCCTAGGTCTGGTAGGAATAGAGTCCTAGGTCTGGTAGGAATAGAGTCCTAGGTCTGGTAGGAATAGAGTCCTAGGTCTAGTAGGAATAGAGTCCTAGGTCTAGTAGGAATAGAGTCCTAGGTCTAGTAGGAATAGAGTCCTGGGTCTGGTAGGAATAGAGTCCTAGGTCTGGTAGGAATAGTGTCCTAGATCTAGTAGTTATAAAGTCCTAGATCTAGTAGGAATAGACTTCCCCATCATTTTCAGTGGCTGAGATTTAAGAACAAAGTTTTAAGAATTACATGAGGATTTGTAGCTGTTCGCCCTGTCAGACATCACAAATTTATCATAAATGAAAAGTTGATCAAACTTTGACCAGCCATAAGCTAAAAGTGCTGTTTTCGAAATTCAAAAACAGATTTGAATACTCTATTTGCTTCATGTCCATAAACCTTCAAAATTTCTCATATTATAACCCTCCATATCTATCTTTAAACCTAAATATTCTATATTGAAAACACTATTCTGCTCAGAATTGTCTTTAAACAGATACTTAAAAAGCTTTTGATTTTTGTACAAAAAATTTTGATTTTCAATAACATGGAATGGATTAGAAAATTAGGAAGGTGATATATATCACATTTATGAAAAATTACTAAGGAAAGAAATATGCATGAAAAAAATTTATGAATAAGGCAAAGAGAGGGGGAAATAGTGACAACAATTTTTTCATACTCAAACAGACATATTATTGACATAGGGGAAAATCAAAGGACTTGTTTATTTTAGTTTGAAATAAAAGGAAAATTTAATTTGTATCGACATTGATTCAGGTGAAGAGATCCATGTGGATATTGTACATTTAGTAATGTTAGCAGATGGGTAGAATAAAGTGGGGGATTGAATTATCATTGAGCTTTCCATGGACCATTAAGTAGTCATCTTGCATGTTATCTCCTGCAGCTATCTAAGGAGCAATCACTGTCGATGCTGATGCTGGAGTGCGTGATGCAAGAAAAGGTCAACCTCCTCCCAGTTTTACTGGAAGTTCACACAGTAAGATTCCATGCATTAACCTTATGGTAGGGGTGTATAGCAAAGAGAATGCAACTTACAAGCAATTTAATGTCTTTATAAAATCCCCAGGTAGCCTTAGCACATCGTATGTTTTATGAAAATTTAGTCAAAATTTTAAGCTGGATGGAAGTTATACTGTATAATCAAATGAATCAAGTGTCATAGTATCTTTCTGACATCCCTTGGAATTTCAACATGAATCACATGATTTAGGTACTTTTTTTATCAATATTATTCTCTTCTGTAGTAGGTTGGCTAAGTGAATTTTAAGTATTTCATGTAAAACCTTAAGAGAGTATATTCTACTGTTAGGTAAAATACTTTTGAATTCACTTCTTGTTTATTTAAAGGCAAAAGTACTTCAGCAAATGATGTAATAAAACCTGTTTAGTAACGATATCACAGAGTTCCATTACTGATTCACAACAAATAATCTGTTGAGTTTTCTATATGTCTCTAGATGACCTGGTTGATATTATTGTGTGGCAAAAAGCACTTTATAAATGTATGATCATCGTCATTATTTACAACACCTTGCAAAACCACTTTCTCAGACATGTAGATATCATTTGTTCTCTTAGATTCTTCTGAGATTCCTGAAAACTCCAAACCTGTCGGATCTAATCCAGTTGAAGGTGGTGCTATGCATGGCGTCCCACATACCAGTTTCACACAGTTTGAATGAATTAACCAGACCAAGGAAGGAGATCATTGGTGCAGAGACTTGTCACTTCATCAAGGGTTGTATCGAGAATTGTCTACTAGCGTGGGTTAAATGTAAGTGTGTAACAAGTGTTTCCTAGATCGAGAATTGTCTACTAGCGTGGGTTAAATTAAGTGTGTAACAAGTGTTTCCTAGATCAAGAATTGTCTACTAGCGTGGGTTAAATGTAAGTGTGTAACAAGTATTTCTTTGATCAAAATTGTCTACTAGCGTGGGTTAAATGTAAGTGTGTAACAAGTATTTCCTAGATCGAGAATTGTCTACTAGCGTGGGTTAAATGAAAGTGTAACAAGTATTTCCTAGATCGAGATTTGTCTACTAGCATGGGTTAAATGTTAGTGTGTAACAAGTATTTCCTAGCATGCCCTATCACGTTAATTTTTTGAAATGAATGGATATTTTAGGAGAGTATACAAAAGTTCTTATGACTGGGAAAATCATCAAATTGGTAAATCTCCACTTTGAGTAAGGGTAAAGTTGTTGCCACAACTTTTTTTTTTTCTCCAAAGATTACTTTTTTCTCCAACAACCTCTTCCACCACATATGATCTCCTCTCCTCCTCCCCTTCTACACCTAATCTTACACACCCCTTTCTTTTTACCTAAATTTTCCTCCCACATTCAGCTTTTCCCCTTTATCTCCATTACAAACCTTCCATCTCCTCACTATCCTTACTCTTACACCATTACTTATTATTTATTAATACTCTTGGCACATTTGATTCTGACTGTCGCAGTGCCATTAAACATCAAAACCAAAATCTTCTCCAAAGGATAGAATGCTGAGAAACTCTATGAAAACTTTCATGATGTTAGAAGATTTTGGCCATGAATATTACTGTTGTCTAAAAAGCCAGAAACTTTAGTTTGTAGTAAATGACTAATTAAGCTTGTTAACTTAAAAAAATTAGTGAAGCAATCGAGCATGTTAGATTGGACAAAAGGTTTTGATGTAATATTTCTGAACATAAAACTCTTCTGTTAATTGTTATTACAAGGGAAGGTATAATGTGATGTTGTTTTCCTTGTCCCTTTATAGCAGCACTTATTATTAAGAAAATTAACTTTTTAGCATTAAATGTCTTCATAAGTAATTCATGTATAAATTTTTGGTTTGTTAAATTGTCTTGGCAAAATTTCCTATAAAATTGACTTGAAAGCGTAGTCTAAAACTTCTCATTCCACCTATTGTCATTATCTACAAAATAATTATAAAAGCTCTTTTTTATTTCTTGAGGTAAAACAGGCAATTTTCTATTCTGCCACTTTTACAATCTGATTCATAAATATATTTCACAGTTGGATTCTAATGGTTTCTGTTTATAGGTCACAAGGACTCTTTGCTCACATACCTTCAGAGCAGTCAGATGCCTGATAACCACAATGATGCCTTGGCTAGCTTTATCACATACTATGATATACCTTCCTCTGACAGTATCAAGAAAGCGCATTACAAAGGTAACACTTGTACTTTTCTCCTTCAAAGTAACAAACTAAAACTTGTTTTTGTTTTATAGAAACAGTAATAATTTTCCAAGTAGAACAGGCTTCAAATTTCTTAAAAGTGTCTTAGATTTTAGAATTACAGCTTTTTAAAGTTTCAAGATAATTTGATATATACTTAATGATTGAAGACGGACCATAGATCTTTATTTACTTCTATAGATCTTGGTCTTTGAATTGTTGATGATGACGTTTGGAATGTCTTTTCTGATGGTGGGTTGTATGTGGGTATGTATCGGCACATCTCACAATTGTAAAATGCAGCTGCATTGTGACAAATAAATTTCAAAGCAGTAAAAAGGTTGATCTACTTGGTGCAAAAATTGTTTATTCAAAAGTACTACAGTATTCAAAAGTACATTGCCACTATCAATTCTTTGAAGAGTTAATTTAATGATGACTGGAGGGTCTGGAAATTTCTTCCCAATTAATTTTGATTTATGATTACTCATGAAGATATATGGATTTAATGAACTGATGTATTATATTTGTTATGTTATGCATTATACACAAATTTGCAGATTATTATGAAAGAATATAAATATGAAAAAAAACCAATAAATAATATAAAATATGTATGATTTATTTGAATGTTGTGGTTGATAAGAAACAGCCTCTCGCACATTTGACAACAGTCATGTATTAAACAGAATTTGCATTCAAATTGCATTATTACAGAAACGATTGCAAGAAAGAAGCATGATATTTGGTAAATGAACTTTGTGCTTTTCCTTCTTCCTTTAGCGGATGCCTCCTTGGGTGAGATGATGCTTGCATCTCGAGTTCTGCATCTTCCATTGTCTATCGTGAGGATACTTTCCCTTGCTCTTGCACCAGAGAGATGACATCCAGAACAACTTAGATTGTAAACATATGCCAACCAGAACAACTTAGATTGTAGACAGATGACATTCAGAACACGTTCGCTTGTAGTTAAATTATTGTCATTGCATTCTTGTGTAGGGTGCCACTTGACATGGGTAACCTCCAACAATGGGGCTAGAATATTTGTAAGTTAAAGTTAGAATCAGTGATGTTCCTATGTCCATTTCTCAATGAAGGTCATTTACTACCATATTTGCTGGCCATCAAGCAGAAAATACCTAAAAGCCAATAAGATTTCCAAGAATCTTTTAGGAATTGCCTCAAAACTGCTAAAACAAGTTTGTTTTATCAAATTCAGCTAGCAACAAAAGATTATTTCAAGAAAAAGACAACTTAGTCCTTCACACAGAGTAATTGTTTCTGTTTTATTCCCAACATATTATATTTTGGCATATTCATGAAAACAATTATTGCTCTGCATATTTTTTACTAATCTCTGCAATAGAGTGCATCATTATGGAAATTCAAAGTCAACTAAATTTCAAAGAGACTGCTCGTCCATCTTCTCAGCCAAGGCCAAGGCCATCCTCCTTGCCCTCAACTTTATTGAGTACTCCCCGCTCAGCCACTCTGTCATCTTCTCCGACTCCAAGGCTGTCCTTACTTATTTACTCAATCTTAAATGGGATAAACCCACATCCCACCTCCTCCGTAAACTCCTTTTGCTAACCCCTCTGTAGGAAAAGTATTCTTTTCTTCTGGATACCCAGCCATGTTGGCATCCCTAGCAATGACAGAGCTGATGCCACTAAGCTTGCCCTCAACCTCCCCCTACCCCCTTTCCCAAACCCTTTCTGACATCAAACCGCTTATCGCTTCCCTTGTTCGTGACATCGCTGGCAAACCTCATGGGACTCCCAAATTGATAACAAACTCCACGTCATCCAGCCCACCATTCCGATCAAACCCACCAACCACAATATCTCCTGTGTCGACAACATTCACATTACCCGTCTTAGAAAGGTCACACCCACCTCACCTCCTTATTGGCTCCCCACCCTCTGCAACAATTGCCATTTCCATTGCACCCTCATAGTCTATTACGTCCTTCTTGTTTTGCCCCCTGTACCACCTTCCCAGAGCTTCTCTCGCTCCCACAACTCAATAGCCCAGCTCTTCCAGAAAAACCCTCCGGATAAAATTATCTCCTTCCTTCATCATGCTTCCCTCTGCAACCATATTTAGTCCTCTCTCCCACCACCCTGTCTCTACTTTGTTTTTTCACCATGCACTTCCTCTCTCGATCCCAGCTTTCTGGCTCTTAATTCCCAGTGTTTCTCTCAATCTTCCCATGTTTTCTTTCTTTCCTAACTCTGAATAATCTAACCTCTCAGGCACAATTTGACCCTCGCTGTCGTGGTGCCGTTAAGCCCTCATCAAACAAATTTAAAGAGTCAAAGGTTAGATTGTGTACACTTTTTCCAATCATGGGCTTGTACAACATGGAGCACAATGAATATTTAAAGCTTGCCTGGTGTAGGATGTGATTCAACAAAACAAATGCAAAAGCGCCACCAACAGAATCCTTTGATGATTATTCACTGTAATATACAACAAACAAACATTGTCTTAATAAAAGACATAGGAAACATTCACATTTAACACATCATATGAATAAGAATGCATGCATAGTAAGCAATAAACAGTACCGATCACATTCGGAAAAGAGGGTGATGAATTGTAGCTATTTACATTAGGCGGAAACTGCAATGAAATCATGAAAAGACATGAGCCACTACCCATTACCTGTCTATACCCCAGAGCCAAGAATTACCAAATACAAAGATTTGATACTATAAATTGATTATCCCAAATCCACATAATATTGTCTTATGCATAGGGTCAATTCCAACATATCATTCATAACAATGAAATTCAAGAGGTACATGATAACCATAATCTATGCATTGCTTACTAAATTGACCTATGAGTGATGTCATACAGGGGTGAACAGAATATCTGTTATGATTAATTTCATGGATACATTAAACACTCTCATTCAACAACATATATCATGAATCAATAACTAACTATATAAGTAGATAAACTATACCTCCAACAAACAAATATGGCATAAACACTGCCTAAAGATCTTTAAATACACATAAAGATACTACCATCTTGGAATTGCAGCCAGTGCATAACAACGATGGCTTGCATAGCACAGAACTTTACATGTAGGCTAACCTACTCATTGCAACCAAGAACTATGGCTTACAATAGTATCACGTACAGCTTGTGACACCAATTCAGGCCAATATTGTCTTATATGTAAACTATAACGAAGTAGCTAATAGACTCACAGAAGATTTATAACACATTTACAACATATCACATCACTACAGAACTTGATTTTCAACCACATAACAACTTTCAAAATACATGCCCAACCATGTTTTCTATTAATGTTTATTATCTGTCACCCGCATCCGCCTCGGCCACTCCTCTCTTACTCACTCCTATCTCTTATCCAGCTCCCCTACCCCTCTCTCCCCACTTGTAACATCAATCTCTCCATCAAGCATATCTTCCCTAACCTGTCCCCTATACCAGAACTCCTGATCTCTTCTCTCCTCACTATCCTCAATCTCGGACCTATTCGAAAACAATTCTTCCTCCAACATCGTCAACTTCCTCCGCAACAACAACCTCTTCCACCACATTTAGCTCCCCCCTCCCCTCCCTTTCTCCACCTAACCTTACCTCCTTTTTTCTGCTTTTCCAGCTTATCTCCCTTACAAACCTTCCATCTCCTCACTATCCTAACTCTTACACCATAATTTATTAACACCTTCTTGGCACATTTAATTCTGACTGTCATTAAACATCAACAAACCAAACCAAACGTCTATTAACTTAATGTAATAGCGCCTTCAAAGATTTGTTGAGTTAAACAATTCTGACAGTAACACCTGGTGTTAGACGTTTAAAAGTTATTGCATTTCAAAGATTGTGTGAGTGTGAGAAAAGTAACTTAACAGTGTACAGTGTGATGTCATAACGGCAAATCCAAGACAATTTTTGTGTATTTCAAAAATTGCCTCTTTCTAATTTATTAAAAGCATTTTTTGTTTAATTGTTGAGATGAGGTGTAACATGCACTTTGTAAGAACACGTTTTGTTCATCACTCATGAACCTTACACTGTTGAGTAAAAGACATTTTTGTTATTTATATATTGATTAATGTAAATCATGAATTCATTTGTACTCTGCAAGTGTTTTGTACATATTCTGAATGACAAAGAATTTTGACTGAACACTTAACAGCTAATTTAATCATAAGCAAACATTTTCATCAACTGTTTTTTGTACTTTCTTTTTGTAACTTAAAAAGATATTCACTTGGAAGCATAGACAGTGGGGAACTAGGAATGGGGAAGGGGGGGGGGGATTCAGCCCATCAAAACAAAAATGTGGGGGGATAATTCTTAGATCTATAGCAACAAAGCTTGAAGATACATGAAAAGGGGTTTGTGTAATATTACCAACTCTGGTCAAATATTGAGATGAAAGATTATTGGCAGAAATGTGAGTGCAGTGCAGTTAAGTGCCTGGACGGAGCAAAATATTGCAATTAAAGATTTGGAGTTGCCCTTTATGAGATCATTCAGTATTCCATACGAGTTGTTTATCAGCATCCAAATTGTGTTATGTTAGGAGGGTCCAAAAAGTGGGGAATCTTGATCGCTTTATTTCTGTATAAAAGTGGACAGGACCTCATTCCCTCCATTGTTGCATCACTGCCCTATGCCATGCTGGCTGCCATTGTCGGTGAAAAGCAAAACCATGGAGCAGAAGGAAATCATCAGTTGAATTGGGTCGTGCAAGAACTATTGACCCATTGGGAAAAAATATAAAACCAGGAAAGATTTTAGAATACCCAGAAATTTTGAGGAACCTTTGATAAAAAGTGCTAAATATAGTTTGTTTTAAAATTCAACTTCAGAGAAGATTTTGTGTTCTTTTTTTAATCCAAAAAGCTGAATATTTATACTTTACGAAAATTTTGAGGTTACAAAATCAGACAATGGTAGATCATTGTTTGCAAATGTCTAAAGGAGGTAGATCATAACTGTTAAAGTTGTGATTCTGTGATTTATATTGTATTTACTTCTAATTTGATTAATTTTAATAATTACATAGACCACAATCCAAATGTACAATGTTAGCCCTTAAAAGAACCCCATCTTCTCCTTCCCCTCCCTATTGAACAATCTCTATGATTGACCACATTTTAATCAAAATTTGACCATTTTGAAGAAAACAATCATAGATCTTTGTTGTGTACAGTGGTTTATCCACATGGCCCATTCATGTGGCTCTTGCAATTCCCAGCTTTTTTTTAAGGCTGATATCGTGAAGTAAAGAACAAAATATTTATATATTATTTTTGATTCTGCAGATGAGGAGGTAGATTACAACCCTTCTGTTCTGAAAGGAATATCAAGTCAAAGCATGATACCTGTAGGAGCCTGAGAAATCCAAGTATACATTTTACATCATTGTTCAGCATTTCCCTCAGTAGCGTAGCTAAGACTTTTGCAGGGGCCCTTCAGCTACCTACAGTTTCCCCTCCCCCATAGACTACGCTGCTTGGTCCAGGGACAATTTTCTGTACGGTCAGTCAGCCCCTGCCTAAAAATTTGGCTGTAATATGTTGTAATCTTCCCTTCAAAATTTAAAGAAAAATCATTCAAAACTTTTCTGATTGGTCTTTCATAGGGTCCCTTCCTTATTTATTCTTTCACAAGGCCCCTTCCTCACCCATTCTTTCACAAGGCCCCTTCTTCACCCATTCTTTCACTAGGCCCCTTCCTCACCCACTCTTTCACAAGGCCCCTTCCTAACCCATTCTTTCACAAGGCCCCTTCCTCACCCATTCTTTCACAAGGCCCCTTCCACACCCATTTGGCATGTTCTTATCTTGCCAAACACCTTGCTCATCGTCTCTGCTTTGTAACCATAGGTAGCATATGAATGTCTAAAAGCCTAAAGGATAATTTCCATTAGCAATATTTTGCCCAGGTTTCATTTCAATAAACATTACAAAATGCCAAATAAAATGTGTAATACATAGGCCTGAGTCAACGACTATCTATCATTTGCAACAAATACTGGCAAGATTTAAGAGTCGCTTACCTGCGAAATTTGCAAGACATGGTTATAGGGTACAAGCCAATATGCATGATATAAGTATGTCAGGATTATGTTTTTGCTTTAAAATCACTATGCCATCATCATACGACCATAGGCGTAGATGAAGGGGGCGATTGTCGCCACGAGATAAAATTTGGGGAGAAAGTATCATATACCCCCCCCCCCCCCTTCCCATCCCAAAAGTAATACAAATAAGTTTGGGACCCTGTATAATTGCAATTATTATGATTATTATTATTTTTAAATGATCAAATTTGTCAGGCTTCCTTTTTTTCCCAAACAGGATAGCAATGGCACAAATTTTGTAATATCTGATTGGCTTAAATTCTGGACCCTAACCAGTGGCGTGGTGGGTCATGTTTCACCAGGTGGGAGGGGGTGAAGGGCATTTTGGCACCCAACCCACCCACCAAAAAATGCCCAAATCTCAAACTCACCCTAATCTCTTCATCAATCTCCACAACCAAATCAAAGACCAACTCTCAAATTACACCTCCATCTATACTGATGGCTCCAAGGAAGGCAACAAGACAGCTGCTGCTGCCATCATCCAAGACATCACCCTCAGTAGCAGACTTCCTGACCACTCATCCATCTTTTCAGCCGAGGCTAAGGCCATTCTCCTCGCCCTCAACTTTATTGAGTACTCTCCTCTTAGTCACTTTGCCATTTTCTCTGACTCAAAGGCTGTTCTTACTTCATTACTCAATCTTAAATGGGATAACCTCACCTGCCACCTCCTCCTCCGAAACTCTTTCTCCCACCCTCTGCAGGAAAAGTGTTCTTTTCTTCTGGATACCCAGCCATGTTGGCATCCCTGGCAATGACAGGGCTGATACAGCCGCTAAGCTTGCCCTTAACCTCCTCCCTTCCCCTTTTCCCAAAACCCTCTCTGACATCAAACCGCTTATCGCTTCTCTTGTTCGTGACCGCTGGCAAACCTTATGGAACTTCCAAATTGATAACAAACTCCATGTTATCCAGCCCACAATCCCGATCAAATCCACCATTAACAACCTTTCTCGATCGACAATGTTCATATTACCCGTCTTAGAATTGGTCACACCCACCTCACTCACTCCCACCTCCTTATTGGTTCCCCCAACCCCTCTGTAACAATTGCCACTGCATCCTTACAATCCATCACGTTCTCCTTGCTTGCCCCCTGTACAACCTTCCCAGAGCTTCTCTCGCTCCCCACAACTCAATTGCTGAGTTCTTCCAAAAAAATCCTCCAGATAAAATAGTCTCCTTCCTTCAGCATGCATCCCTCTACAACCATATTTAATCCTCCTCTTCCACCCCCTCTCTACTCTGTTTTTAGTTTTACCCATGCACCTCCTCTCTCGATCACAGCTTTCTGGCTTTTGTTCTTGAATTTCTCTCATTCTTCCCCTGGTCTCTTTCCTTACTACCTCTAAAATGATCTGACCTCTCAGGCACAATTTGACCTTCGTTGTCGTGGTGCCGTTAAGACCTCATCAAACAAACAAAAGAAAGAAATATACATATAGGCCGGGATGTTTATGAAGTAAGAATAAAGCTTTCATAGAAAACATTTACGTTTGTTTTTGTAAATGATACAAATTGAGAATAAAAAGTATATACAAATATATTCTCAGGACAATTTTGTCATCTCAGAACAATTTTGGTGCCCCTGTGAGAATTCAGTGTCCTTTCATAAGCTTCACTGGACGCAGTCCCCCCCCCTTTCAGCCCTCCTTCCCTCTGCCACCACCCCACTGACTCCAATCCTAAATAAGTGCAATTGCTAATATTCTGTTTGGAAAAAAAAAGTAGCTTCGGTGGGATGGGTACCTACAGTAGGAATTTTAAATACTTAATTTCGCTTATTTTCATTATATATTTTCTTTAGTAAGTTTACAAATTTAATCTAAATTTAATCTACTGTTTGAAATAAAAATCTTTAATTTTTACCGAATCTAACAGTCTAAGCTAATCTGATTATTTTGACTCTAAAATGATAAAATTATGGCGCTTTGCTCCGAAGTCCCAACCAGGTATGAATTTTGCATGATTTAATTTGCTTTAAACGGCATGTAATTTTTTGTCTTAAGCTGACAATTGTCGCCTAAATCTAAGCTAAATTTTGAACAAATTTAAGCTATTATTTGGGTCACAAATGAGTAAATTCGAAGGGCTTTCACAGACTTTCCCCTTCCTCCGACGCCCATGGACTGATGGGTGAGCTGCATAATCAATATTCGTTCATAAAACCAAACCAACTGGTATATACGTATACAATTGCATAATCATATATAGGTAGTCGGCAACATTTTACAATTCAACACGCCCATTCAGTCTTCTACGCGCCCCTACACTATGTACACACCCCAGTGCCGCCGATATATGGATGAAAGGGGATTCCCCGGGGTGCTAGGGGTCCGGGTCATAGGGGACCGTACAAATCATATGGGGCCCAGATTTTCCCGGCCCCGCGATTCCTCTCGGCGGTCGTGACACACCAATATAGTATGCAGCGCCTATCTAATGGCAGCTCTACAAAGTGCTGCTAAAAGTTTTTCAAGTTATCATAGTTTTACATTTGGAACGTTGCTTTGTTTCCAGTATTTGTTATATAAAGTTAGTTCTGATAAGTATGGACTTAATTGAGTGACTTTTGTATTGAATTAACCACTGAATTTTTGTCAGAAAATCAAGACTTTTTAGCCTAACTAGTGTTAAGAAAATGCATACAGTAACCATTACACACACAAGATAATTTGTTTTTGCTATAAAGGAATCTGTTAAGGCTTGTGTGAGCAATCGGCCATGAAAAAGGAAAATAGATAATTTACCTGTATCCAGGAGACACTCACGCAGAGGAACAAAGGCTGGCAGTAAATTTAGGAGGCGCAGACCAGTACTTGTGAATAGAGATTTTTCTCAGTGGAATAACAAACAATGACAGTAAGCAATCATGGATAAACTTTAACAATCTAATTCAGCTAGTTACAGGATGAAAAACTTGTCATAAAGATATGAAATACAAACAGTGATGGGACCGGAGGCTTTTTAATTATAGCAGAGCCATTAATTAAAACTCATCTAATAATTTACATGTCATAAGAAAGGATAATATACCCAATAAGCAGCGTACTAAAAAGCTCAGTTTATTTAAAAATGTTCGCTCGATTAGCAATAGCCTTAAAGCAATATCTGTTTCTGACTTTGTGGTATCGAATGATATTGACATTTTAGCACTAACTAAAACATGGCGGAAACGTGACTGACAGTTTGTTACAGGTAACCTTGTTCCTGTAGGTTATGATTTTGAGCATGTCTCAATTGGAAAGTCTGGTTTGGGTGTTGTATAGATCCGGATTATCCTTTCAAGATTAACAACTCCACTAAAGATAGTCTCTATACCCACTTTGAGCATATGGATTGCTGTGTTAGCACCGGTGATCTACAATTTGCATTAAGTGTCACCGGCTCCTCCCTTTAAAAATGGATTCAAGAAATCCATATTTTATATATCTATATAAGCGCTATATTGATAAAATATTACTGCCGTGAAAGATCGTGTGGCCATCGTTGGCGGTTTGAACTTTCACCTGGATAACCGTAGTGATGTGGATTCACTAAAGTTTTCCAGACTTAAATTTCCACGGTTTAAAATAGCACGTGTTGGTGCCACACATCGTGCTGGACATACCCTGGATGTAGTGATAACTCAGTCGAGCCTGAGAATAGTGACATACTCTGTGGTTCACCATTTATTGTTGACGCATGTCTTGGCAATATGGATGGAAATGTGACGTGATCAATTGCATAAACCAGATGAAACTCGCAAAGTTATAACGTTCAGGAATTTCATGGTATCAATGTGCCTAATTTAATGAAGGACATCAAAAATTGTGAAACCTTAACGAATGCCAATCAGCCAGTTGGTGAACTAGTGGCTGCCTACAACACTGGCTTGGGTAAATTAGTCGATCGCCATGCACCAAAATGCACAAAGACCATTGCTTTGAGACCCAATGTTCCTAATGAACACAGACGCATTAAGAATGTCAGTGGTTTGGAGGGTCATGTTTCACTGGGGCAAGGACATTTTGGCGCCCCTTCACCCCCCCCCCCCCTTCCCTTCCTCCCCCATCTCCCCCTGCAATAATACAAAAAACTCATAAGAGTAAAACGTTGGGCACATAGAAGTAAAATGGCATGAAGCTTTTAGGAAATTGCTTAAAATCACTGTTTCGAATCTAGGAACCGTCAAAGCTCTGGAAGGGGTCCAAGCCCCTTCCAGGGCGAAGCCTCCGGAAGCGCTGCTTTGGTTAAAATTGAAGAAAAATCCCAAATATTGAAGAAACATTTCGGAAAATGAAGGAAATTTCCTAAAAATAAAGGAAATCTCCCGAAAATGAAAAAAAAAATCCGAAATTGAAGGAGATTTCACGATATGGAAGCAAATTTCACGAAAATCAAGGAAATTTTACGAAAACGAAGAAAATTTCCGTACATATGCCCTCTTTTAACCTTTTAACATTTACATTTACGATTTATATATCTGTATATTTTCTTAAATTTGTATGTATTTTATTGTAAAGCGCCTTAGAGTAATTTATGATTGAGTAGAGCGCTATATAAATTTTGTATAATAATGATAATAATAATATACAAAGTTCCTAGTGATTCTACTACATTGGGACAAAACCCTTGGGAGCGAATCCAAATGATAAAACGTTACATTCTCACATATCCCCGACAAATTAAAAATCCCCACTCCCACCCTATGGCAGGGTTGGGGTCAATTGTAATTTGTAATTAATTCCAATTATGCTGTAATTGTAATTGACAATTTCTGGACAGCTGTAATTGTAATTGACAGTTTCTGGACAGCTGTAGTTGTAATTGACAGTTTCTGAACAGCTGTAATTGTAATTGAAACTAAAAAATTGATGTAATTAAAATATTTGCAGGCAATTACAAGTTAATCAATGCAATTCTTCTTTATATATATATTTTTTTTGGAACTCTATTAGTCATAAGACTCCTTGAAATCAATCATTAAATACTGTTTCCTGTTAATAAAAACTCCCTTAAATACAGTGGGCATTGTTCAACTTCCTGTGGAAAAAGTTGCCTTTTGTTTTTGTATTACTGCATCAGTTCTGACAGACAAAGGAGCTAGCTTTTAATTGCACAGAGAGCTTTAAAATCTATGTTTAGTTCTATGAGGAGCAATTTAAAAAAAGTATTTGCGCCAAAATAGAGCATTATTTGTTAAAAAAAGTATTTGCATTAATTATATAACAAATGAGTTTTACACATTATTTGGTAACAATTATTAAAAGACAAGCCACTTATACATAATGTCTTCATGTTTTTTTAAATCTATATGCATATAATTTTCCCCTTTAAATCTTTATATGCAAATAATTGATTTCTCTATGTTAATTATTTGTCTATAATTTACGAGATTTCAAATGTTCATGTTTTATGCAAATAAATTATAAGCTAAATGACTTTTATTTAACTTTTAATTGATTATTTAACAAATAATTGATTAGTTAACAAATAATTCATTATTTGACAAATAATTCATTATTTAACATATCAATTGATTATTTAACATATGTTTCATTATTTAGGAAGTAATTTGCTATCTATTAAATAATTCATTATTTATCGAATAATTATATATTTCATTACTTGACAAAAAGTAATTATTTGACAAATAATTCATTATTTAACAAGTCATTATTTAACAAATGATTCATTGTTTAACATATAATTCATTATTTAACATATAATTCATTATTTAACATATAATTATCTAACAAATAATTTTTAACAAATTACTCATTATTTAACAAATAATTATTAATCAAATAATTATTTGACAAATAACATTATTTCATTATTTAACAAAGTTAACAAATAACTCATTATTTAACAAATAATTATTAAGTCGTTATTTAACAAATATTATTTTCATTATTTTAATTTATTATTTAAGAAAGTTTTATTTGTTAAATAATTTGTTTACACTTGGCGATTCATCCCCAAGGGTAAATACATTATTTAACAAATATGGCAAATAATGTTTCATTCTGTAAATTATTTACCATTTGCTATATGTTTCGCTTAACGACCACTTGCTATTTAATTGTTTGCTAAATAATTAGATAACTGTTTTACACTTGGCGACGCATCGTCAAGCGTAAAAAATTATTTGAAAAATAATTATTTAGCAAACAATTATTTACCATATTTGGTAAATAATTTCGCCAAGTGTGAAATAATTATTACCAAATATGGTAAATAATGTTTTATATGTAGAAAATTATTTAGCAAATATGGTAAATAATGTTTTATACGTAAATTATTTGGGATATGAGTATGCATTACTTCCCACCATATGCAGAGAAACCCAAATTTCAAGGACTCGCTCCACGCGAACGGAGAATATGCCGAAAGTCAAGTTTTTTCCCCATTGACTGTAACGATAACGATTTATTAAAGTCACTTTATTTTTATTTTTAAACTGTCACTTCGATTTTTTTCCCTAGTATGTTACGTAACTTTTGGTATTCTAGGTATTCTAACTAATCAGTAAATACCTATGTCGTCCTAAAACAAAATTGGAATTTAGGGTCAGTGTTTTCCCCTTATGCCATGCAACGGCAAAAGTGCACAGGCTTATAATGTTACGTTAGCTCGGTATATCAGTATTTGTTAGGCTAGACAAGATTCACACTAACGTCTTTAGTAAGTCAGGCAAGAGCCCGCATTGTTTTTCTTCAGACCCCAATTTAAAGATGCCCCACTACTAAAATTTGGGCAGCTTGCACAAACTTGTGTTACTTTCTTCAATACCACTTATAATAATGGGCGGAATTGGCATACCAGGATGGGGGTGTGGGGAAGGGGGGGGAAATGAGATTCCTAGCTGTGGACATGTTTGTAGAATGTGACTGAAAAAGCATGTCAATAGGGCCAAGGCAGATAGGTTTTGGGATGCCTTTTAGTATAGGGGTAAGGTAAGATCGGCTTGTCTAAGTGCAAATTTATGCATTCATATAGAAAACGCCAGCCGCAAGTAATTAAGGCACGTCCAATATGCCTATAAGCTCCGAGACACCTGGCGCAATCATAAACAAGAAACTGAAGATGGTTTTGCTAAACAAGATATAATATTTTAATCAACTTGTCTAAACCAATGACTTTTTGGTCTCAACATATCGTTCATCTTTCCGCATACTGATAAATGACTTATTTAGGTGAAACGAAAATTGGCGCAAAAAACTGAATTATAATTTCCGCCTACTGATGAATGTCTTGGAAGCTTCATGAAATAACATTTTGCTTAAAATATCTTTATTGTAAGTAAAATTGTCAAAAGATTAACATTTTTTTTTCTGCAATGATATATAAAGCTATATAATTCGGCACTACACAAATGACATTTATCACTACACAAATGACATTCATCACTACACAAATGACATTCATCACTACGCAAAAAGAGGGACGACATAACAACACAACATATATGATTATTTACATAGTTGAATTATCTTTACTAACACGCTTGTTTCACCATGACAGTGGACCATTTGTATACTCTCTGTTCTCTTGCTTGCTTCTGGCTATTGCTTGTGGCATGGGTCTAGACAGTCTTATTACTGTATTATCGGTTTGGATGACCATAGAGACGCTCATAAGTTAGTGTGTATCCACGGGTGACCCTATTGCTATAATTGTGAGACTGGAGTCGTGGTACCATCTAGGATTCTCTCCAAGGTAGCTAACCCTATCAATTTGATGGCTGATAACCCTGTATGGCTTTGACACTAAAAACGATTGAGATCAGATCACGCATCATCGGCGTAGCTGTTCACCACATGTGGCTGCCTCCTACACTGCAACCCTATAGTGAAAGTACATACAACCACTTTCAGTCTCAGGCTTATGCCACATAATAGTCATATGAATATGCATATACCACTTGTCGGCATGATGCTTACGAACTAATACTCATTCACATGGTACTAAATCATTGATATGCTTTGGAAAAGACAATTTCTCTTTAAACGTTACTTGAATACCTTTCCATTGACATGATACACACTGTGTAAAGCACTACTAAAGTGTTCTGCTCTTGAAATATCTAATACATGATTTAATTCTGAGGATGTGATCAAAACACCAAGTGGTAAGGCCCTGCAAGACTGTGTGTTAGAAACAAAAATACAAGACAATTCTGGTGGTCCATGTTTCCTGATGAATCTACAAATACAAATTATTGGTTATATCTCCATATGGTGTGGATTCTTTTATGAAGGGGTTGCAAATGCGTTGTCTGGATAGCTGCCATTGAACTCATCTTTACACACTTTTCGCCTTTATGATCCTTGTAGATCTTATTCACCACCACTGTTGCCATAGTGGGCACTAAACTTCTTGTGAAATAGCCTGCAAAGAAAGACATAAAAGTAATAAATACCTATGACAATCGACAATACCTCACAAGTAATTGACAATTTTCATAGTCTTTTCCACCCAAATGCTTACTGCAATATCACTACAGCACTTGCACAAATGGACAAATGGTTTATATGTCCACGTTATTCTGAGTGAAGTACAATTTCATGTTCCAACTTGTTAAGTTATTGGACCAATTAAAATATATCAGGAATAAGTGAATACTTTTTAGAATAAATTAGGAAATCTGGACTAAAAATTCAAATATCAATAAATAAATATAGAACCCAAATCATTCTGTGGGTTTGTGTCTCCTTTAATGAAATTTACTTTATGTTTAATGTTCAATTCAGAAGACTTGATCAACTGCACCTTCTAAAAATGTTAAAATGATATAATAGCACTATCAAATATTCTAGAAAATATTCTGCTTTTGCTCTTCAATTTATAGTTTGACAAGAATTTCTAAAGAAGCCTCAAAATATTGTGAGGAAGCCTTAAGAAAATTCAAAAGTATGAAGGAAACTTAATCAAGGATTTCCCATAATTTTTTTGTGGATGGTGGGACACAACCGGACAGACAGACAGACAGACGAAATTGCCATTACAGTGGCTTAATTGATGTTTGCAATGCCTGCTTGATAACAATCTCTTATATATGAGGTATTATCAATGGTCAATTATTCTTTCTTATAGATATTTTACCTTTTCCTTCCCTTCCATGAATCGACAGAGTCCTTTAAACCACCATACATACACAACCTCTGGACACTGAGTGTGTTTAGATCCTTCCCTCCATCTGCAGTTCTAAACTTTGGGTGAGTTTGATGATGGAATCATAAATCCACCTACAGTAAATCAAAAAGGAGAGCAGACATTGTAAAATTAGGACTCATAAATGTACTAACATTGGGCAAATTAACTAAGTTCTATTGTAGTATCAAATTTTAGATTAATCAATTTAAGATATATAGACAGCAAACAACAACCTTAGATTAATTGGAAGAAAATATGGTATAAACCATGAAAATAACACAAAAATTCATCAAAATTGGTCACAAATTGACCATTCTACAGCATTTTGAGTCTCAAGTTTTTTTTGAAATTTTGTAACATAACATCAAGAACAAATCTTCAAACTTTTGATTTGGCCATATATCTAAAAGTACAGGTGCAATCAAACTAAGTTTACTATTAGAATACTAAACTGTTCAGAATTTAAAGCCCTCTCTAATGAATATAAATTATCTACCTGGCCCAATATCTTCCACTTATGATTATACATAGGTGGCGGAACTGGGGGTTAGGGGGGGGGGGGGCACGGAGGAAAAGTGTTCTTTAAAAGAGGAATAAGTGCCCTTTTTCAGTTTTTTAGAAGGAAAAGTGCCTTTCAAAGAGGACAAATGCATATTTTTAGAGGGGATATAGCATCATTACCAGTTGTCTGTCCTTTCTTTGTTTGTCCGGATGTCCGTACGTCCGTCCGAATAGAAACGAGTTTTGCTTGAATAGAGTGGAAACAACTTCTCCAAATTAATCTGCAATGAATTTTCTGAATTGATAGATAGAACAGCTCTATATAGCTTTAGGGAAAAAAGTTGAGTATGTGTTTATTGGGAGTGTCATATTTAAGTTAAAAAAGGGTAATGGAGTGAGTAAAGGTTATAGTGAAAGTTATATTGTAGGTTGGAATGATGAGTTAAGAACGATATTTGGTAGATGAATGGATGGCAAAAGATGGGTTGTGGTAGTAGGTGAATGGAGGATTATAGGGTGGTAGGTGAATGAAGGATGGTAGATGAACGGAGAATGGCAGGTGAAGGGGATGGTAGTTGAATGGGGCATGTTTGGTTGATAAAATTAGGGGATGGGAGTTAGAGAAAAAATGCTGGTGGAAGATAGCATAATGATTGGTAGGATTTGGGATGGTATGTGGGACAGGTTGGCATGTGTGACAGGGTGTCATGGAATGTGGTACAGGAGGTCATGAATGTAGAACAAGCTGGGATGGCATGTGGGACAGGTTGGCATGTCATGTGAAACAAGGTGATGTAGCATTTATGACAGTCTGAGATGGCATGTGGGACAACGTGGGATGGCATGAAGGATGATGTGGAACAGGGTGTCGTTGCATGAAGGACAAGCAAGGCATATGGTGGAATGTCATCTTGATTATATGTGTGATGGCATATATGGGTTATGTGGTGAAATGACATCTGGATTTCATGTATGATATCCTGAAGGGAGGGGTGTTTGATGGGATGGAATGTGGAACAGAGGGTAGGGTGGCAGGTGTGACAGAGAGTTGAAAGCATTTTATTAACGGTGAGGGGATTTGCATCGTTTGTAATGTCTGGTTAAGTATGAAAAGGACAATGTGTAGGGATGATGGGCCTCAAACTTTGTTTTTAGGAAAAATTCAGATAGTGTGCATGTAAAGTGCATGAATTTTCACAATTTTGGTCTTTAAACAATATTTATGTTACTTTCTTTAATAAAAGATCCCCCCACCACAGTTTCGCCACCTATGTATAAATATAAGTGGAAGATATTTGGCGAGGTAGAGATTTTTATTCATTGAAAGAGTTTTAAATTCTGAACAGAATAGTATTCTAATAGTAAACTTAGTTTGATTGCAACTGTAGTTTCAGATATATGGCCAAATCAAAGTTTAAAGATTTGTTCTTGATGTTATGTCACAAAATTTTAATAAAATTTGAATAATTTTATCACAATAAGACCTTTAGACTCAAAATGCTGTAGAATGGTCAATTTTTAACCGATTTTGATGAAACTTTGTCTTGAAACGTTGTAATATTTTCATGGTTTATAGCATATTTTCTTCCAATTAAGCTAAAGTTGTTGTTTTCTGTCTATTTTAAAGTAATTATTTAAAATTTGATACCACAATAGAACTTAGTTAATTTGCCCAATGTAGGATTTGTACATTTATGAGTCCTATTTTTTACAATGTTTGTTTTCCTTTTTAATTTACTGTTGGTGGATTTATGATTCCATCATCAAAGTCACCCACATTCTAGAACTGCTGATAAGGAGGGAAGGATCTCAAAACACTCAGTGTCCAGAGGTCGTGTATGTATGGTGGTGTAAAGGACTCTGTCGATTCATGGAAGGGAATTTGAAAAGGTAAAATACCGATAAGAAAGAATAATTGACCATTGATAATACCTCATATATAAGAGATTGTTGTCAGGCAGGCATAGCAAACAGCAATTAAGCCACTGTAATGGAAATTTCGTCTGTCTGTCTGTCCGGTTGTGTCCCACCATCCATAAAACTGTTTCTGAGAAATCCTTGATTAAGTTTCCTTGTAACTTTTGAATTTTCTTAAGGCTTCCTCACAAAATTTTGAGGCTTCCTTAAAAATTCTTGTCAAACTATAAATTGAAGAGCAAAAGCAGGATATTTTCAAAATATATGGTAGTACTATTATAATATTTGTAACATATTAAGAAGGTGCAGTTGATCAGTCTTCTGAATTCTGAATTAAGCATTGAACATAAAGTAAGTTCATTAAAGGAGACGCAAACCCACAGAATAATTCGGATTCTATATTTATATATTGATCTTTGAATTTTTTGTCCAGATTTCCTCATTTATTCTTAAAAGTATTCACTTATTCCTGATATATTTTAATTGGTCCAATAATTTGATAAGTTGGAACGTGAGAAGTTGTACTACACTCAGAATAACATGGACATTTGTGCAACTGCTGTATTGATAGTGCAGTAAGCATTTGGGTGGAAAAGATTATGAAAATTGTCAATTACTTGTAAGGTATTGTCATAGGTATTTATTACTTTTATGTTTATCTTTGCAAGCTATTTCAACAGAAGTTTAGTTTCCACTATAGCAACAGTGGTGGTAAATAAGGTCTACAAGGATGATAAAGATAAAGAGTGTGTAAAGATGAGTTCAATGGCAGATATCCAAACGATGCATTTGCAACCCCTTTATGAAAAAATATCCACACCATATAGAGATATAGCCAAAAATTTGTATTTGTAGATTCATCAGGAAACATGGACCACCAAAATTGTCTTGTATTTTTGTTTCTTACACACAGTCCTGCAGGGCCTTACCACTTGGTGTTTTAATCACATCCTCAGAATTAAATAATGTATTAGATGTTTCAAGAGCAGAACTCTCTGGTAGTGCTTTACACAGTGGTATCATGTCAATGAAAAGGTATTCAAGTAACGTTTGAAGGGAAATTGTCTTCTCCAAAGTATATCAATGATTTAGTGCCATGTGAATGAGTATTAGTTCGTAAGCATTATGACGACAACTGGTACATGCATATTCATATGACTATTATGTGGCGTAAGCCTGAGACTGAAAGTGGTTGTATGTACTTTCATTATAGGGTTGCAGTGTAGGAGCCAGCCACATGTGGTAAACAGCTACGCCGATGATGCAGTGATCTGAGCTCAATTGAATTTAGTGTCAAAGCTATACAGGGTTATTAGCCATCAAATTGATAGTGTTAGCTACCTGGAGAGGATCCTAGATGGTACCACGACTCCAGTCTCACAATTATAGCAATGGGGTCACCCGTTGATACACACTAACTTATGAGCGTTTCTATAGTCATCCAAACCAATTTTAAGACTATCTAGACTCATGCCACAAGCAAAGCCAGAAGCAAGCAAGAGAAGAGAGTATACAAATGGTCCACTGTCATGGTGAAAAAAGTTTATTAGTCAAGATAATTTAACTATGTAAATAATCATATATTGTATTGTTATATCGTCCCTCAATTCGCGTAGTGACGAATGTCATTTGTGTAGTGATGAATGTCATTTGTGTAGTGATGAATGTTATTTGTTTAGTGACGAATGTCAAAATTGAAATGATTAATTCCGCATACTGACGAATGTTGGGAAAATTTTGAAGCTTGATGAAATGAAAGTTAATAAATGTATTATATAGCTTTATATATCATTGGAAAGAGTAAATGCTAATCTTTTGACAATTTTACTTACAATAAAGATATTTTAAGCAAAATCTTATTTTATTAAGCTCCAAAGACATTCATCAGTAGGCGGAAATAATCAATCAGTATTTTGCGCCAATTTTCGTTTTACCTAAATAAGACATTCGTCAGTATGCGGAAAGACAAATGATATGTTGAGACAAAAAGTCATTGATTTAGACAAGTTGATTCAAAAATTATATCTTATTTAGCAAAACTATCTTCAGTTTGTTGTTTATTATTGTGCCAGGTGTCCGGGGATTAGGCAGATTGAGACGTGCCTGAATAGGAGGAATTTAGTTACCTGCGGCTGATACCTCCCACCACTGATGCTCTCAGAGCGTTTACTATATGAATGAATAAAATCACATTCAGATAGGCCAAACCTACCTTACCTTTACTAAAAGGCATCCCACAACCTATCTGCCCTGGCTCTATTGACATGCTTCTCTTGCTGTCAGTCACATTATACAAACCTGTCCACAGCTAGGAATTTTATCACTGACTGACTGAGGGTACTTTGTCTGACCTGTTTAAAAAAAACTTTCCAAAAAAATACTAAATTCCCTCTGCAACACTCGTCTCTTCAATAATTTATAAGGTCAATTTTTCCTACCTTCTAAATTGGCATGGTCTCAACCACGAGACCAGTCTGATTTTTAACCCGTTCTCTAGGGCCATCAGGTTGCCCATCTTACTACCCCTATACACTCTTCTATAAATTTGTGACTTCCGCTTAAACTTCCATGCCATCTTTTATATGGGCTTATTGCATTGTTACAAGCAGAAGCGGGTGGCACAGGTAGCACGTCCCCTATCCCTTATTTTCGTCAAACGTTTTGAAAGTGCCCTTTTTTTAGAGAGGAAAAGGGTTATTTTCCAGTGGAAGAATTTCCCTTCTCAGAGAAGACAAGTGCCCTTTTTTATAGAATGAAACACACATATAGACTAAAATTGTGAAATTTGACGGGCTTCATGCGCATATGATATATTTCTTATTTCCCCTAAAGACAAAGTTAAGGGCCAAACAGCTCTCATTGGACATGTTTTTCTACTGAAAAATGTGTTTACGTCTGCCTACATTTATTTCCCTCTTTAGAATAGGACCCTAAAATAGCGATTTAAAATAGGACCTAGAATGTGCGAGCCATCCCAAATATAGTGGGTTCCAGGTACAAAACCTTGTGATGTGTGCCCAGGTCCTTGCCCTCCCACCTTTTTTTTCAAGTTCAAAAAGTCTCCGTCACATAGTTGAAGCTTTAGTATTCTTTCTAATAAAAAAAGGACATAATCTGAGGGGGCAAGAAGATCCCCTACTTATTTGTATGTTGATTTTTTGCATCTTTAGTGCGATTTTGTCATTACCCTCCCCCTTCCTCTCCCATCCCTTCCCCTCCCACCCCTTCCCCCTCCCACCCCTTCCCCTCCCATTCCCTTCCCCTCCCCTCCCATTCCCTTCCCCTACCCTTCCCTTCCCTCCCATTCCCTTCCTCTCCTCTTCCCCTCCCACCCCTATCCCGGTATGCAAATCCCGCAAATGGACTTATCATAACTGGTATTGAAGAAAGTAACCCAAACATTTGCTTGGCTACCCAAATTTCAGTAGTGGGGCATTTTGAAATTGGGGTCTAAAGAAAAACAATGCGGGCCCTTGCCTGACTTGCTGAAGACTTTAGTGTGAATTTTGAGCTACAGTATCTTGTCTAGCCTAACAAATACTGATATACCGAGCTAACGTAACACTATAGGTCTGTGCACTTTTGCCGTTGTATGGCATAAGGTTAAAACACTGACCCCAAATTCCACTTTTTATGTTAGGACGACATAGGTATTTACCGATGACCTAGATGACCTAGAATACCAAAAGTTACATAACATACTAGGAAAATAAGAAAATATCGAAGCGACAGTTATAAATAAAGTGACTTTTATAAATCGTTATCGTTACAGTCAATGGAGAAAACTTGACTTTCGGCATATTCTCCGTTCGCGTGGAGCGAGTCCTTAAAATTTGAGCATTTCTGCATATGGTGAGAAGTACTATATATTCATATCCCAAATATTTTACATACAAAACATTATTTACCCTATTTAGTATAAAAAAAATGTTTACATGTAAAACATTATTTACCATATTTGGTAAATAGTTATTTCACACTTGGCGAAAATAATTGTTTGCTAAATAATTATTTGTTAAATAGTTATTTTACGCTTTCCGATGGGTCGCCAAGTGTAAAACAATTATTTAACAAAGAATTAATTAGCCAACAATTATTTAGCAAATCGTTATTTAGCGAATCATTTAGCAAATAATTATCAAATTATTCACCATATATGGTAAATAATTTACATATAAAACAGTATTTGCCATATTTGTTTAATAATCTATTTACACTTGGTGATGAATCGCCAAGTGTAACAAAATTACTTAACATATATTTATTTAGCAAACAATTATTTATCAAATAATTATATAGCAAATGACTTATTTGTTAAGCAATGAATTATTTGTTGAATAATGACTTATTTGTTAAATAATAAATTATTTGTCAAATAATTATTTGATAGACAATTATTTGTTAAATAATGAGTTATTTGTTAAATAATTATTTGTTAGATAATTATTTGTTAAATAATGAATTATTTGTTCAATACTGACTTACTTGTTAAATAACGAATTATTTGTCAAATAATTATTTGTCAGATAATTATTTGTTACATAATGAATCATTTGTTAAATAATTAAATTCTTAAATAATTATTCTATAAATGATTAATTATTTGGTAGATAATGAATTATTTGTTAAGCAATGAATTATTTGTTGAATAATGACTTATTTGTTAAATAATAAATTATTTGCCAAATAATTATTTGATAGACAATTATTTGTTAAATAATGAGTTATTTGTTAAATAATTATTTGTTAGATAATTATTTGTTAAATAATGAATTATTTGTTCAATACTGACTTACTTGTTAAGTAACGAATTATTTGTCAAATAATTATTTGTCAGATAATTATTTGTTACATAATGAATCATTTGTTAAATAATTAAATTCTTAAATAATTATTCTATAAATGATTAATTATTTGGTAGATAATGAATTATTTGTTAAACAATGAAATATATGTTAAATAATTAATTGATTTGTTAAATAATTAATTATTTGTCAAATAATCAATTATTAGTGGTGACCATTTGCATAATTTCCTATATTTCACTTAGCCAGCAAGGAAAGACACTTCATCACTTACCTGATTATATCTCACACCAATCTGCCAATATATTCTTGTTAAATCTTCTGCAAATAGCCGACTTTGTTTACTTTGAATATATCTTATTTCAATTTACGGATACACCAATTGTTACCATCAGATTATAGGTTCAAGTAATCTAATATGATATACTCATGCACACGCGGATATGTGTCGTATTTCGTTTCTATTGAAGTGTCTAATATTTAATAGCCATTCTGTTATACCTTCATCGTGGTTTGTTTTCTGTTTCCTAGTGGATTTTTTCAAGGGTGTGTTTCCTTCTAGATGTCCTTCTTGCATTAGTTTATTATTGTTTTCAATTTACTTTGTATTCTTTACCATCTTCTGTTATACAAAAGATTATTGTTAACCTCAACCAATTACTTGTAGATATATGCTTATATAGCTATATAATCAATTATATAATCAATTATATGTTAAATAATCAACAAATATGTTAAATAATTAATTATAAGTTGAATATGTATTATTTGTCAAATAATTAATTAATTATTAGATAATCAATTATTTTTAATTAATTAATTATAAGTTAAATAATCAATTTTGTCTTAAATAAGTATCATTTAGCTTATAATTCATTTGTATGAAATATTGAAAAGCTTGGAAATTATATACAAATAATTAACTTTAGAGAAATTAATTTTATGCATATAAAGATTTAAAGGGAAAATCATATGCATATAAATAAAGAACATAAAGACATATGTAAGTGGCTTGTCTTTTAGTAATTGTTACCAAATAATGTGTGGAACTGGAATAATATTTAAGACAGGTAATATCTATTATTTGGTCAAATCATGTTTCTTTCAATAATTTAACAAATAATGCTCTTATTTGTCATATGATTAACGCAAATAAATTTTTACACTTGGCACCTCATAGAGGAGCCTTCTATTCAAGTTTCGTAGAAACATGTTAGCCATTTTCTTTTGATATCATTTCATTTTCTGCCAGTCTGAAAAGAGGAGAATTAATTTTCTTAGACATGCTGGACATATTGCTGAACTCAGATGATGCATTGCAGCTTGATACTGTAGTTGTTCAATTTCCACTATTTTAACATGGTTGGTGTCTGCATTTGAAAGTGCAAGATGATACAGCATATCATATTTATTTACATTTAGCAAGTGTTGGAAAGGTTACTTTTACTTCTCATTACTAACTGGTAGCCTATTGATCTAATGAGTAAGACTATCAATTTTGTGTATGCTTAACAATTTCTGTCAAAAAAGAATAAAAAATAAGAAGAGAAGAAGATGCAGATTAAATTAATATAACTAGTAAACTTCATTTCAGTTTATTCAATGCATACATGCAACAATAAAAAATTATTTGATAACTGGTGCTTGAGGCTTGCTTAATATTGTAAAGTTGCTGAAATGAAAAAAATAATGTAACAGACAAGAATTGGAGATAATGGCAATACTCTTAACAAAGTTACAAGTATATGAGAATTTATCTTCCTTAAAATGTCAAATGTCATTTGAAATCTTCACATCAAAGGACTTTCTTACTTAAAGCAATGGAGATTACATGTCTTAGATAATAATACTTACATGAAAGTCATAAAAGTCCTAAAAGTAAGTTTAATGGGTTTTTTTTACAGTTTACACCATTATAAGTTTTGATAAAATGTACACTAGGACCTATTTTTTTTTTTTTATTGTGTCTATTCATTTAATGTATATGAACTTGTTTCCCAGATTGTAATAAAATAACAAAATGGAATAAGTCATCCTTAATTTTTCTCATGAAACTTT
>JAIGNY010002947.1:127500-147500 GCA_020152595.1 Chiridota heheva
AGCCTTAACAACCTTATCCCCTACCTTCTTCCCAAAACCCTTTCTGACATCAAACTGCTTATCGCTTCCCATGTTCGTGACCGCTGGCAAATTTCATGGGACTCCCAAATTGATAACAAACTCCACGTCATAAAGCCCACCATTCCGATCAAACCCACCATCCACAATCTCTCCCGTGTCGACAATGTCCACATTACCGCCTTAGAATAGTTCCCACCCATCTCACTTACTCCCATTTCTTTATTGGCTCCCCACCCCTCTGCAACAATTGCCATTGCACCATCACAGTCCACCACGTCCTCCTTGCCTGCCCCTGTACAACCTCTCCAGAGCTTGCCTCGCCCCGCCCCCCCCCCTACAACTCAATAGCCGCGCTCTTTCAGAAAAACCCTCCTGATAAAATGATTTCCTTCCTTTATCATGCTTCCCTCTACAACCATATTTAGTGCTCCTCTCCCATCCCCTTTCTCTACTTTTGCCCCCTTTTTTTTTTGTATCCATGCACTTTCTCTCTCGTTCATAGCGTCCTGGCTTTTAGTCCCCGTGCTTCTCTCAGCCTCCCCATATTTTCTTTTCTTCCAACCTCTAGAATGATCTAACCTCTCAAGCAAAATTTGACCCTCATTGTCGTGGTGTCGTTAAGCCCTCATCAAACAAACAAACAAACATTGACAACTTTGACACCAACATCAAGGTCTTTGTGCCTATAAATAATTATCAGCAAACAGCATATAAGTACAGCCTATCAAAGCAATAAGTTCTATCATTGATTGATATGGCCCAAGAATTGATCCTTATGGAACTCCACTAGATATTGTTTTGAAACTAGATCGAGTATTTTCTAAAGATACCACTTGCTTCCTATCATGTTAATAACATGAAAACCAGTCCTAAGTAATTCCCTAATGCCATTCAATGACGCCATTAAAACAACGTTAAATGACTTGAAAAAGGGAGACCGTGATGACTAACGTATATTTATATCATTTAGTTTCGAAGAAAAGAATGCGCAACTTTGTTTCGTGCCACCCCATTTCCAACACATTGTATGGTATTAATGACAGGTCTGTGTGATTCAAAACTTTACACAGAGAATCTCTTCTCAAATAAAATTTTCTTGATCATACTGAAAACGTCACTTCCGCGGCGGTAACTGATTGACCTATTGGTGATTGTTTAAATATTTCATTCAATCAAAAACTTTGGATTGTATGGTATTTTCATCTCCACTCTAACACGTTATCTGGTCCATTATACTTCTTGCGCAGAATTCAGAGATGCATCGAACGCAGGTTCACCTTCCACCTTGTAATATAATGTATAATACACGCAAACAAAGCTTTTATGAATTAACTCAACACCTATTCACAACTATTTCAAAATTCTTTCAATGATAGGTGAAATACCTCCATCATAAAACAGATTCAATATAGGCCTGTCATTGAAAGGCTGAATAATTAACACATGCGTTACAAGACCTATTTTGTCGGTACGATAAAGGTATGTTTGAGAATCTGATATTCAGAACGAGTTGGATTTTAGATGATATGCATCTAAAAGATTAGTTAAGCTTATTTTGTGTGCTAGCGAGAAAAAGCATGAGAAAATTCTTTATGTTCCTTCGTTCATGAGGCATTATTTTTGTCATGATTTATTTTTCGATATTCTTTTTTAAAAGTCTGATATACAATAGTAGGTCTAACATCACACATTCTCTAGCATCTAATTATCCTGTTAAAGAAACATACTGTAGAGAAAGCAAACAGAGCATTAAATTCTGAATACAGTAGTCTTTAATTTACGACAGTAGCACCTGTAGTTTCTGAGTTGTGACTAATACGACAGTCGCACCTGTAGCTTCAGAGCTATGACTAATACAACAGCAGCACCTGTAGTTTCTGAATTATGACTGATACGACAGTAGCACCTGTAGTTTCCAAGTTATGACTAATACGACAGTAGCACCTGTAGTTTCAGAGTAATTACTGATACATCAGTAGCACCTGTAGTTTCTGAATTCTGACTAATATGACAAGAGCATCCATAGTTTCAGAGTTATGACTAATACAACAGTAGCACATGTAGTTTCCGAGTTATGACTAATACGACATAGCACCTGTAGTTTCCGAGTTGTGACTAATACGACAGTAGCACCTGTAGTTTCCGAGTTGTGACTAATACGACAGTAGCACCTGTAGTTTCCGGGTTCTAACTAATACGACAGTAGCACCTGTAGTTTTATAGTTGTGACTAATACGAAAGTAGCACCTGTAGTTTCCAAGTTATGACTAATACGACAGTAGCACCAGAGTTATAACTAATTAAAGTTGAAAAAGTTTTGATTAATGCAAAAATTGTTTGAAAGAGGACAGCTTGAAATTTTAATGACTTTTTTTGAAATTCGCCCCGCCCTGAAAATCATTATACTTGTTCCTCCTACTAATTTTTGATAGTAGGTATGATGGAAATTTAAAATCTTTTAGTCACATTCAACTGCTCCCATTCAAAGAACGGTGGTGAAGAATTGAAAAACAATAGGTTAACATAAAAAAATCTTAGGTCTTCTTGCGATGTCACAAAATAGCAATAAGGCTTACATAATATATTGTAATGAGGCTTTAAAATTCAAAATAGGCCTACTGTCAAATGGTATAATTCTTAACCGATTTTTATTACACTTTTTGCAATTTTTATAGTCTAAAGCATATTTTCTTCCCATTAAGCTCAAATTGTTGCCTGTCTATATTTCTTTAAGCTCGTTAATCATATACATTTTATTGTGTTTACTATTCTATTAAAATAACATTTTCTTCTAGCTACAAATTTAAAGAAATCTTAATACAAGTAAAATGCACACAGATTTGATAGGAATGTTGAACTGTGATTTCAGTATTATTCTCCGTCTTTTCTACACAAATTTGTTGTAGATATAAACAGCACACTCTAAAAAAGGAATGATCAAATTTGAAAATGGCATGATCAACAAGCACCGATCTAAATTATGGTCACAATTTGACCTAATTGTGGTTACAATGTAACCATAGCATAGTCAAATTTGACCATAATATGATCAAATTTTAACCATAGGTATGTCAATTTCTTTTAGATCGGTGCATGTTGATCCTTTCTTGGACAAATTTGACCATATCTTCTTAAGAGTGCAATGATAATTCAACACTATGTTTTGACTGGCTACATGTAAACTATTTCTTCACCATAATATGGTCAAATTTCAAGCTTAGGTATGTCAATTTCTTTTAGATCGGTGCATGTTGATCCTTTCTTGGACAAATCTGACCATATCTTTTTAAGAGTGCAATGATAATTCAACACTATGTTTTGACTGGTTACATGTAAACTATTTCTTCACCGGTCATGTTTTACATATATTGGAAAGATAGTAGCGTCCGATTGTTTTCAGTTGGACATCCAGATGGACATAAGTTTGTTTTCACTCTATTTTATGGCATAGGAATTATAAGGCGTAAAGCATTTTCTTCAACGTTTGGGCCCGATAGGTGAACCAAAGAAGACATTTTAGTACAACAATAATACTCGTTATCAGAATAGGATCAGACAGCGTTGTACTTATTTTTAGTAGTTTTTAAGAAGATATGAATTGTAAAAAACTAACAAATAATATATTTTTCAATAAAACATGCAAAACCGCACACAACAAACTGCGTGAGACTATGACAGTTTCGGGGCACCAGCAACATTCCAGGCAAACCACATTAAAAGAAATGAACAGAATTTAATAAAATATATGTAAAACTCGGTTTTATGTTAAATACAAAATTTAAACGCATACCACCTCCCATTACAAGTCGTTTGTGAAACACGATCCGTAAAGTAATCTGGGTTCATACACACCATAACTGGCGACCATATTCCCTCATCTCCAAAATTTTGATCGCCAAATTAGTTAAGTTACTCGCCAGTACAAAAAACTGCTTAAGATTAAAACTTTTCAACGAAAAAACCCTTCTTCTCCCGTCGGTTTTTCTACATGAATAATTTAACTACATACTTTAATAACAATTCTTTTTAATTCTTAAATCGCACAAAACAATTATCGAAAGTAAAGACTGATCGCAAAGCAAACGATATAATCATTTTCCATCAGAAAAGTGATCATTATTTTTTCATGCACCTCTCTGCACGTAGCGCTAAGTGCCTAAAAGCCTAACATACGTACGTATGTACGTCCGTATGATACTGTTGCTCAGTGATATGATATCGTACTTAAAGGACTATGGACATCTAGCAGATTTAAGATATGTGAAAGAGCATGAAAATCTGAGTGGAATAGTTTTTAGAATTTGTGAAAAGCTTATTTAGCTTTCAAGTTATGACCGAACAAATTTTCAAGATTTGTTCATTTGTGCGGAATGTATAACATAGTAAAGAGGAACACATCTCAAAATCTTTATGTAATTCTTTAAATTCTGTTCCTCAAATTCAGCTACTTGTGAATCTTAGAATGTCTATTCTATATACATGTTGATTCAGGGTATGACCAAGTAAAAAAAAAAAAAGATTGCCCCAAGTCTATTGCTATATTTCAAACAAAATTAACAGAGGAACAAAAAAACAATGCTTTAACAAAAAGTAACGAAAGATCCTTCCCCCAATGATGTCACAGATTATTGCGCAATAACAGCTAAAATTAGAAATGCTGTAAATTGGTCAATTGTTAAACAAATTTGATGGAATTATTTGCTTTTTTAATGGCCTAGATCATATTGCCTCTAGATGTTCATAGTCCTTTAAATTGTATCGGCGCCATGATCTTGTGGTGGCAAAGTTACAGTGTAAAAGTTTTGGTATTAGGACTGCAAGTAATTTTGGAGCAGTAAAGAACAAAGGAATAAAAGTATTTTATGCTACCGAAATATTTTCAGTTCATTTCTTACTCAAACAAACTGTTATTTTGGTCGCCAGGCGAAATACAGTGATATTTCACTGGCAAATAAATCATCAATTTTTACATTTTTAGTCGTCAAGATTGAAGGTTTGATCGCCATGTCGAGGGTTAAGTATGGTCGCATACACGATTCAAGAAATAGGTACTTTTGTTTATTATTCCAAACAAATCCGCCAATAAAATTCTTGAATAACATATTAATGATTTGATCCATTACTTTCGGATTAACTGAAATCATTTAAAGCCAATGTCAATTAAATCGAAATTGCATACAAAGAACAAGTAAATCAATTTTCCCGTCTTTAGAAAATAGTTGCCGTTCAAATCTTTCGACTCACCGATGATTTTTAATTAATGCAAGTAAAACAAATATTACTACATGTCAAACTGAAAACTTAAATACTTACCAGGTATGACTATCAAAAAAAAAATGCAATAAAGTATTGCATGAAAATGTAATTTCAATAAGGGCCTATTTTAGTGTGGTTGTGACCACACTTTTTGATACTAAAAATCCGAAGTATGGCCTTGGAAATTCGACTTTTTTATGTCGTCAATTTAAAGACTAAAATTAGCTTATAAAAAATAAAAACAAATGGAGAACGATAGCACAGTATCATTTTGAAAAACTAATTCCTTTCTGCCTTTCAAAGCAGAAATTTTATTCTTTTTTTGTTTTGTTTGTTTTTAATCTTGATGATATACATCGTACGGAATCTGCACCGAGATATCGACATGGGTCTTAGAAAATTTGCTTAAAATAGGCCCTGAATCTGAATATAAATTTATGTGGCGGAAAGATTTGTCAAAACTTGCTTTAATGTGATGGTGTTGAGCCGCTATCACTTTTTAAAGAAATGTGGGAAGTTAAAGGATTGGTTCAGTGGTCAAATTCATCTTATATGAAAGAGGACGTTATTGAGTTATTAGAAACAAAATTGTGAAGAAACGTCTTCATTAGCTTTTTCCATTGAGAAGATATTCAAGATTTTAAGTTCTGCCTTGTCTGTGCGTGTAGCAAATCTACTTTGGAAGGTTGGCGCTCTTATCCTCACTTTTTTAACAAATGTTAATGTATTTCAAAAAAAATGAACTTCACTTTTCAAGTTACTATTTTAATTACTTTTTCTCAAACTGTTTTCATGTGGTAAATCATAATTACCCTTACGAGATTCTGTGTTACTACTTTTGTGACAAAACCAAAGGTTATTAAGCCATAAATTTACAGTATAAAATTTAGCAGCAAACATAAAGACTTTGAGGAATCTGAAGATATGACATCACAACTATTCCGATTTGAGTTGTTTCTTCACAAGTGATATATAACTTTAAACTTAAATATGCCCTTAACGGATTAAAATTTATAATTACTTTCTTCACCATTTTGTTTCTTTTAAAGTCCTCTGTCATATAAGATGAACTTGCATGACCACTGAACTAATCCTTTAATAGGAGGATTTACTCTCAAGAGTAAACTATTTATTTGGGGTGATTCATAATCATCTACTCTTTCCAATCTACCAAAGTATTCTAATAACTTATCCTTGTCTCATGGGTAATCAGTCCACAAAGTTTCATTTGCATAATTGCCCCTCGCTCTCCAATCATTCTCATTCCAATCTATATTTTGATACAAAAGGCAATCATTTAATGACTTTGTATACTAATCTTATAAAAACTTCTTTGGAATATCTTGTTGACAAATTTGCTATGTGATCGAGCCGATTTCTCCCACTCTGATGTTTCAACCTTTTGATCTGTTGAAAACGTTATCGCATTGTTTTCTGCCCAGACTGTCTCAATGGATAATGAAACTAACCAGTGAAAATGAAATCTATCTGTAACTTTTTGTTAACTATCTTGGTGACCAACAATATCTTCACTCCAAACTACAATATACAATCGTGCTTCTAACCGCCCTGTAAAGGTCCACCTCAAACTACTATTATTTCATCTATGTATCATGGGTAATCCAACCGCCGTGGCTCTTTGGAACAACTTGCTTACTATTGTATTAACTATACCTCCAAGGCAAAGTGGTTAAGCCAAGATATGTCCCTGGTCAAACAGTCAATTCTTCAGCTTTTCCCGTTCATGCCGTTAGCGTTCCGGGTCGAATCTCCGGTGATTCTCCAAGAAGTGTTCCACAACTGGTTAATTAAAAGGCCTGTGGGCGTCTTGACGTAAATGCTCCTCAATGGAAGTCTGCTGGGACGTGAAAGCTCAAACACAAGCAGAGATGAGAACACACATCCTCCCAGCTTTATTGGAATAGGGACAAATAATCTGTTCTAGACGAATTATTTGTCATTAAAGCTTTGAAATTACTGGTTTTCAAGAGTGCAATGAATCATATTAAATTACATCTGTGCAATTTACATGAATTAATATCATCATGACTGTGTCGTGATGAATTATAACTTCTTATTTCACGGGGTAAGCTATTCTATTCCGAGTCATTATTCGGACAACTATTTGGCAAAGCAAGTAGTAATGTTTGCATTGTGTAGTTCACGTTTTCATTTTTTCTTTCATTTTTTCATTTGTTTGTGATAAATATTCTTTTAAGTTATACGATAGTTTCGTCAAGAAGGTACAGTACCTCCTTGGTTTCATTATCATATTTCTAGCATATACATAGTTTTATTTAACTTCCCACCAGGTATCATTTATATTTAATATTGTCATACAGTGTTTTGCTTAAGTACAAAATCGACTTTCACATCAATTATTTTAGTAGCTAGGTTTCAAATATTCATTCTATTAATTTGTATGTTTCCTCACAATGCTAGGAGTCAAACATCAAAAGCAACTGAAATGATCTTGATTTTTTTAATAACAGTTTTAGAAATACAGCACTTACTAAATGCAATTTGATTCAATCCTTCGCTTGTATACGCCGAATATCTCTTTCATCAAGGTATCTGACATACTAATGAATATCACGGCTGTCGGTAACTTCTCGATAACGAATACATTAATAAATTGAATGCGATGTACCTAATATTTCGATGCAACACAAATTATAGATGTATCTGTAAATGGATGTTTTTCTTCGGGCGAAAAAGATGAAGTGAATTATTTTTGCTTAGAATATTATTTTTCAAATCTAGTAGAAAAATTGTGCTTTAAAGAATCTATGGATGGCTTATCAAAGTACGATTTTATAGCTTAAAGTGCAGAAGTGTGTCGCTTCCAAGACGAAGACTTTTTTTGTGATATTTTATTCCAATGTAACATTCACTTTTGGATTTAATTTATAGAATGTAGTCCTTTGACAAGCACGCTGTATTTAAATTTTTAAAAGACATGTTTGGCTGTGATGGATTTGATATGAAATGAATTTGAAAGACAACCCCTGGTACAATAGTCATGTACAGTATATACATGCATCAACTGCAACCAGTACATACACCAGTGTAGCATACAATTACAATACAAGACAGCGAAAGTACTAATGTTGGTTTTTATTATCAAAGCATCATAGAAGTTACCTTACTTTGTTGTACATTCTGACATTTGCGTACACTGCTGATTTACATCATGGCGGTCACTGTTTTAAAGATACACATTTAGTTTAAATATGAATATTGGCCTACCTTCATTCATTTATATGTTTTTTCACAACATTAATACATACAAAACAAGCAAATAAATCAATGGATGAAAGCCTATCAACGAAAGTAACAAGTCTATATTTAATACAATGGATGTTTTAAAAAGTTAAAAAAAAAAAAAAACCCAGCGGGCTTTACTAGTAACACACTCATGGTCTTAAATATCAAGAAGTGAAGCGATTATAGGTTAGATATCCGAAGCCTCCATTGAGATTCACCCCACCCAATCCTGAAAAAAAAAGAAAACCCTTTAACACAGAGCAATAACAAAATTAAAAGGCTTGGATAAAGTGTGTCTTAAGATGTTTTCTGAATTAAATAACTGTTTTTAATGATTTTATTTCAAGAGGTAAATAATTAAACAAATTAACTGCACGACTTGTAAGGCTACTTAATGTATAAAAGGCAATGTCGGGCTACTCCAGAAACTGCTGTTCGGGAGATTCAAGGTTTCTATCAAACTGAGAATAAACATAAAGTGATCAACTGTGGTTCATTCATTAAACATTTTTGTCGGTCGTAACTAAAGTGATAGCATCTTGGAAAGATCGTTACCTTATAAGGATGGCAAACAGAGTCAAGATTTACACAACTTTGGCCGCGGGGCAGTATTTTTAGTAAGGGGAGGGCATGCACGTTTCAAAATGCTGATCTGAAAGACGGAAATGCAAAGTCAGGGAATTGGCAAATAATTCATCTCTTCAATTCCTTTCTTACTTAACCCCTCCCTCGCCCGCCCATAAAAAAAAGAAGAAGATAGTTTTGACGTGATATTGCTACAAATGTTTATCTTATTTTGTTATGAAACATGGACAAACGAATACATGTGATCACGTTGTGTTTAGAGTTAAAAACGGCTTTAAAACGACGTTGTATTGTAGCAATTTAATGAAATACCTGGCAAAAGTGTGTGTGTGTGTAGGGTGGGGGTACGTGACCTCCCCCTTCCCATTTCAAACCATGCACAAGTGTCACAGTACAGTCGAAACCTGGTTTCAAATGTGTCAAATAATCGTGAGATGATTCAAAATGCAGATTACTCGGGTATTGCAATTTGTTACGTCTACAGAAAGACCAGAAAAGCGTGAGTATGTAAAAAAAACATATTTAACAGTTCAAACGAAAACATGTGGTAAATTGGATTTAGTCAGTTAGTTTGTCCGGAGTGAAATTCCATTTGTATGTGACTGGATTGTAGCAGAATTGACCTGCTTCAAGGTTAATGTAAAGAGCCTCAAACTGATGTAAACCCAAGATATATAATTTATGATAAAACAGCCTTTACGAGAAAATCTGAGCAATATATCAAAATAAATATTTGAAAAGTTTTCCTTTCTGTATCTTGTACACTAATTGATTTTTTCCTTTTCTGTTCACCTTTAATGCTACCACATTTCAATAATGAATATTATTTCTTCTTTAAATCACGACTCATATGGAATGGTTGTAGTATGAAAGAAAGTAAGTAAAAAGAAAAGCAATTCAAGTTTGGCAAATGTGTGAATGCTTATTATCATTATGATTGTTTGCATGCAGCGTTCCAACTCGACATCGTTTGAAGGAACATAATGATATTTGAACGTCTGCTAAAATGCTCATATCATAACAGGGAGGCCATAGAGGTTACTTGGAATTCCTCGGGGGTTATGTTACAAAAGGATGGCATTTCGAAGTTAACATATAGACGAAAATGATTTGAATTATATATTGTATATGACTGATTCAACATTTACAGTGGAAAAATTTCGTGTTCTTGACGTGAGGTATGATAAAAAAATGAGAAAATATAAAATAAAACAAAATAAAGATAATCAATGGCCCACCAGAGCTTACTTAAAGGCCAGTTCTCGTGTTAATGTGGAGAAAAATATGCAATACAATTCAACGTTTCTGATTGGCAAGTCATATTTACATAAATACTGACAAACCAATAAAAACATGCAGCGGAAGTTTCGTCTCTGATATGTAACAGACTTACTGGTGCTGTGTCAAGCAATTTTCTTGTGACGTGTGATAAGAATGCCATAAGAAATCTTGATTTTTTTATAAAAATACTATAGGAAATCAAAATTTCCTATAGTATTCCTATAGGATATTTTGCACAAATACTGACAAACCAAATAAAAAACTGCAGCGAAAGTGACGTCTCTGGTATATATAACAGACTTACTGATACTGTGTCAAGCAATTTTGTTGTGACGAGATTCCTTCTTTAAACCACAGCTTGATTTCTTATTTGAATACTTCTTCATATGATAGGGAATACTACTTAAAACAAACTTGTAGCATTTCAAAGAGAGCATAATTAAAATTTAATCTGTCATTATGTTGTAGCCCTCAGTTTTATTCTTTCTCAGCTTGTTCAAAATCGTAAAGCTCTGCACAAATAAGATGTATTACGCCTCTGAAATTAGCGTGCGCAATATTTGGAATATCTTACGCTCGTGGAGCGAGCGTTCGCAAAGCGCGTTATACGCGTTGGAATTGCAACGCTCAAACAGTGCAATCCAATTCCTGCGCTGTATATACATATACAAAAACGCCCGTTCTACGCAGGAATTTCACTGTAAAAGACCACGAAACCGAAATTTGTGAAAAATAACGACTTTTGGTACATTGCTACAGTGATATCATCATTTGATTCAGAAACGTCTCCGTATTACGGAGGACTAAGTTTTTAGTGTTTACAAGATAAGGAGGGAAATTGGTAGGCATGATCGGAAGTAAAACTGTTGTTTCCGTAATGTTACATGATATTGCATTGCATTGTGTTTAGATGGTGGCACTGTTTGTACGTGCGTACAAACCAATGTTGGTAATACCGTGCGTATTGTTGTTGTTTACAACGGTTAGACCTTTTAAACCGAGATTAGCCGAATGTGAAACGTCAGGGTACGTCAACCAATCAACCGCTTGGGGGAATATTTCTTTTAAGTTTTACTAATCAAGCAGTCAGCTGCAGGAAACAGCAACAATACGCAAGCGTATTACCTTCATTTGTTTGTATGCACGTCATAGAAATAAGAGTAAACGGAAAATGCTGAGCTCAATCACCGTGTGAAACCAACGTGTATTGACGAGAGTCACCAAGACTACGATTTTCCCCATTGACTGTAATGATAACAAATTTTTGAAGACACTTTATTTCAAAATCTGTCGCTTGGATTTTTTTTTCGTATCTTAGTGTGTTCTGTATTTTTGGCATTCTAGGTAGTATTAAGTCATCGGGAAAAACTTATGTCATCCTAAAGTGAAAAGTGAAATTTCGGTCCGATTTTATAACATTAGGACATTGCATGCAAATCACGTTTTTCCCAATTGACTGCAATGATAACGAGTGAAAAAAAGTCACTTTTTTACAAAAGCTGTATTTTTGTTGTTGTTTTTTTCTTTTCCAAATATATTATGTAACTTTTGGTATTCTAAATAATCTGAAGTTATCAAAAAAAGCCCATGTCGTGCTAACACGAAAAATGGAATTGGGGGCCGATTTAGGTGGATTTTATAACCTTAGGATACGCAAATCGGAAAAATGTGTTAGAGGAAAGCCTTCACATCATTGTATAAAACTGATAAAAACTTTGAAACAAATTCATCATTATGCATGGTGGATGAGATAATTTATAGCATGATAAGGTTGTTTCGAATGTTTACGTTGCCGTATCTTGACACTAGGCCTGTATAAATTTGCTGATTTGCATGGCCTAATGTTATAAAATAGGCCCGAAAATCCACTTTCCGTGAACGACATAGGCTTTTACCGATGACCTAATGTTACCTAGAACACCAACTTAAAAAGATACATAACATATTAAAAAAAAAAAAAATCGTAGTGATTAATTTTTAAACAAAATGACTTAATGACTCAAATGAAAATCGTTATCGTTAAAGTCAACGGGGAAATCGTTGTTCATTTGATACTAGAAAAACCCGGAAATTCTTACACTTATCGATCATTGATTGACGAATTTTTTAATGTTATAAGCACTTCTTTTGAAATATTTATGAATGATGATCTTCTTGATATATTGATAAAACTATCACTGAAGTAAAAGTCATAAATACATCGGAGATATCATGAAAATGTCCGTAGAATATCAGCCATCGAAACATACTCAACATTTGGCCTTGTTGTTAGATGCGGAAAACGTCATCAAAAACAAAGGATTACAAAGGGAATTCAGGGTATTTAAGAAATTTTCATTAGAGAGAGGTATTTAAAACGCAGCAAAACCTTCCAATTAAAGAAGTTGTTATATAGTTGAATAGGTGGTACATCATACTTACGAGAACCAGTTTAGCTGTAGTGATAATATTTGGAGAAATAAGATCAAACGCAACTTCTTTGTGGATTCATCATGGAAATTTGACGCACACAAATCAAATATGATGGCAAAACAACTTCCTAAATACAGCATTTGCGACGTAACAACAATTAATATAAAAAAGAGTCCATGTTTATTGAATATAAAATTAAGTTTAATCCAGAAAGTTTTGTAGCTGAAAATAGAAAAATTAAGATAAAAATATATAAATAGGTCGTTAAGTATCTTTTGTTTCAATTATGCATACAGTGTAAAGGGGCTTGGCTTAAAATGGAAAATAATAATCGCCACTTATCCATATGTTTGCCAGTATGGAAAATCAGTAGTCTCATTCACAAATAACAAGAGGATTAGCTGCCGATAGCACTCAGTACTGCCTTTTATTTTTGTGCTGTCAGGTCAATGGCACAATTGCATACATACTGTACTGCTGTATGTGTGTGCATCATGCATATACGTTTATAGACAGATAGACGGAGGACGCTGAGCTTCCACAAACTGATGTATTAGTGAATGAAGCCAAACATGTGTTCACGAAAGTCACCAATACAAGTTACGAATTTTATACCATAAAGCCCTCTTTGCTAAACACCACCGTTTTTAGATTTGAACGATTAGGCCTATTTTCAATTTAACGTCCTTATTTTGTGTTTACACTGTTCATAAATATTTTTAATTCTAAAGGAATGCTGAGGGAATGTAAATCCCAAAGAACACACAGTGTTGCATTAACAAAATTAGCGTATTTTAGGACAAACTCTAGGCCTGCACTAAACGTATGCTGTCATAATCGTTCGTGAGGCCCGATTTGCCTTTTGAATCTAATCTGGCTATTTTACTACTTATTTCTGAAGAGCTGACGACCAATTCAACTACTAAGAAATTTTTCTCCTTTGTTACCCAATCCATCTGCTGCATTAGTGCAGGACAAATTTTATGCAACAATTAGTTGTTAGCTTCATGTATAACGCACATATTTTGAGCGTAAAAACATTATTTACCATATCCCCAACTTTGCTCTCACGACAAACAAAATAATTAAAAGCCGTCAATGATCGTTGTGAGTAATTTTTAGTGGTGCGAGTACTTACGAATAACTACTATGAACGTTTCTAGTCTTAGCCACAGTCATGTTTACTTGCATTCCCTTTCAATTGTAAGCCGTAGTTATCTCCGCCGTCACTTATACCAAGCACCGTTCAGGACACGTTTGCACCACAAAGGAAAGTTATATACTAAACCACTTGAAACCTATCACTTCCAAAGGGTTAGGCGAACGTATCTGTCAATCTGTTTCCTCATATACTTTACATGGTTAAAAAGCTAAAACAATGAATAAACGGCTTTACACCACTTGATGATCCGCTACTTACGGTTGTGTTAAACTTACCGATCATTTTAAGCGTATGCAAAATTTGTGCTCAACGGACAGGTTTAAAATCTTTCGGAATTAGTAAATATTCCACACCAAAATTATAATGATATACATACCACTTAAGACCCTCTTGAAGGGATGTTAACTGAAGGAATAATATCTAACATATTCAAAAAAGTAGGCTACGCACTTCATACTATAGACGTTTTGCCCAAGAGCGTGAAGGCCAGCAGCCGACCTTGCCAAAGATTTTCGAAGTCAACATATTTCTTAAAGTTATCAAGAATGTCGTCTGAAGATTTCGATGAACAAAATTGAAATATAGCAAATACATGTACATCTCATTCTGGCTTTAAGTCATTACGTAATTCTTGTTTTACGGGGCAATGGCTTGCAGCAAAGCTTTATATTACTTATTCGTTCTACTTACTAACTTTCACTTACGATTACAACTATTTTCCGGGCATCTGTCTATTTGTATTTGTAAAGAAGTTCACAAACTGAAGACAGCCATTAAATACTTTTCCATAAAAGTCGTCAGGAAATCTTCCTCATCAAATAGTCCGTAGACATCAATAAACGTCAGAAATAGTTTGTATACAACACACTTTGATAATAAGCAGTGAAGCAATCAAATTAGATACACCCAAGAGATTCAATGTTTGCAATTAGAGTTTGAAATTCGTGACAATTATTCACATTATAAATTCAAATTAAGATGTCTTCCTTTCTTTTAAACTAACTTGAAGGTTCTTGAGTTGTGTTTGTTTGCTTGTAAGTATGAATTCTTTAAAAATGTTTTTTTCTTCTGAAAGTTAAAGTGTTTGAAAGTATTCTAGTTATAACGTATTTCAATAGAAGATATGAACCGACGTCATGTATTCACTTGGTTAGATGTCCGAAAATTTCGTGACCTGAGGTCATCAGACCGCATAGTAACCGCGCGCTGCTGGAGTGAAAACAAAGCGATCAGTTCTGTTTGTTTATACGCCATACGTAGCATGACAGGCCCGATTTTCAACAAATTTGCGATTTTTTCAAAACATTGACTTATCAATGTTGACTTATATATACAATATTGACTTATCAAATTTAATCTTTAATCATTTGACAATGCATGTTGCTCGATTCGGAACATATGGCGTCGCTTTGTTGATTTTTGGTAAAAATATTTCACTGTTTTGGCCCTGACTCAAATTTCAACCAACTGTTCAAGATGCCTAATTTATGAATAGGCATACATTAAAATACCCAGCAGGTGTATCAGTAACACGCACAATGTCTGATAGTCCGTAAAAATTGATATAAACTTAAAATATTTGCAATACTTAACTGTATAATCAACTAACGAAGGGTTTAAGTAATGAAAATGGAGTTTAATTAACAATTTGTAATCGCACAAATTTTGTCCGACTATGCATACCACATGCAGACACACACGGACTTGCCGTTTGCGTAACGCGCAAAGCTTTGTTTTTACTCCAGCAAATGACGCCATCTCCCGGATGTGACGTGGCGACAACCAAGTTAATACCCAATATCAAATCACCGAACAAAGAATAGTAAACAAACAACGTATCAAAATAAATATTATGAAAATGAAAATCATTTATGCCTGGTTTATTTGAGTTAAAAGTGCCATTTCATTTTACATTAAAAGTTAGGTATACCCAAAGGATTTAATCTTTACAATTTAGAGAACATTGAGAGTATTCGTAAACATTGTTCACATTAGAAATTCAGACGCCTGCAATCATGAAAAAATGCAGTAGCCCAGTGGTTAAGGCGTCGATCTCGGACTCAAAAGGTACTGCGATTGAATCTCAGCCATGGCGCTGTGCTGTGTCTTTCAGCAAGGCACTTTATCCCATTTGCTCCAGTTCACCCAGTTGTGAAATGAGTACCAGTTTCGGCTGAGGAGTTCTAACCTGTAATGAATGAGTGTTCCATTCAGGACAGTCAAGTACTCTCATCCACTTAGCACCATGGAAACCGGATATAAGCAGCGGCTCTCAGCGGCCCATCAAGGCTTGATGGGATTTAACTTCTTTGAGTTTTGGTGCTGTGCTTTTAATAATTCTTTTTTTTTCTTTCGTTGTAAGTACTATCAAGAAAGTTTGATTGTTTGAATTGTCTAACTGCTCGTAGAAAGTATTGTAGTGGTAATTTAGTTAATAGATCATATGCACCAACGTTATGTATACAAAGTATGTACAATTACCCAATACCGTACAAGGAATAGTAAATAAAGAATGTATCAAAAATAAACATTACGAAAATTAAAATCATTACCTGGTTTATTTAAGTTAAAACAGGATCATTTTGTTTTAAACTTAGGCCTACAAACACCTTCTTCGCGGACAAAAAATTATAATAACTTATCTTCAGATCCAAGATCCCTTAAGCTCATGCATTATATCTTTTACATATCTCTTACATTTTTATTTCCAGAAACATATTGTTTATTAAAATAAAAGATAAAATCGAATCTAGTTTAGTGAAAAAGTGGTAGAACAAGCCATTTCTGTCTCTTTCTTTTTATTTTAAAAAAACATATTGTTTATGGAAATGATTTGTGGGTGGCTTTGTAATATGCTTTAGGGTCATAAGATAACAAAAATGTGTAGTCAAGATGCAAGCAATCTCAGGATTACGTTTCATCAATCATCATCTGAATGTAAGGTGTTTTTAAGTCTTAAAAGATGGCAGAAAACTTGGTAGTAGTTATTTTTAAATCACATTAATTTGTTCATACTAGAGAGGAAACATTTCGAGAAGTATTACCAGAAGAATACATTGTAAAGAGTTTTATCAATTGTATATTGATATGAAAGTTCACAGTTTAAATAACAACACTCTTTTCTTTGGTATATGATCTGCATGTTAAATCCCTAAACTAATTTATCTTTCTGAAGATGCGCAATTGAGGTGATTTTTGCTGAAGTATTATAGAATGTCATGAACAAAGCTTGTCCGCTCAAGAGTATATACATGTATTTGATGGGGAAACATGTTCCGTTTTCAAACATTCTCCTAGAGTGTTATTCATTTGTTTACTTGTGAGTGAATATGAATCGGAAAAAGACATTTCTTTGAAATAATGTACTGATATGCCTTCTCTGTAGTTAAATTTAGCTTGATATTGTTAATTGCAAAATGCACCGATATGTGTATAATGTATAAATATATACTATGTTATTGTGATCCGAATTTTAAAAGTCCTAGAGAAAATGACATTTACTTAGTATTGGTTGTTAGTTTTTACCATTATATTTCTCAGGTACATTTAGACGATTAATGTAGCATGGTGTGTTGTGTTTGCTTCAATATGATACAATGAAGACTATTACAAATTCTAGGTCATGTGCATCAGTGGAAAAGAACATACTCTTTTCACTCTATCCAATCCAACCAAGCCCAACCCAATAAGAAACTATAAGCCATTATTTTACCTGATATCTCTAATTTCGCTTTGAGTTTGGATGAGAAACAATCTTTAAGGTTTCAACTCGGAGAAATTCCATATACATTTACATGTACGCGTAAGGCAAATAAGCCTTTATCGTAACACAGAGGTGATACATTATATCATAATTATAAGCGACAGCAGCCTCAACTTAAATGAAGGTCCCCAAATTATACTAACTGGGCCATTGTTTTTACTTTCATGCCTCACCCTCTCTAACTTATTAAGCATTTTGACACCCTGAACTGTTAGTGCTTACTTTTCACCTTTTGTAGCTAATATGAAATATTTCTCCCTTGTGAAATTCCCATGTGATGTCGTCTTCGCAAACCTCATTAGCATATGCCAAAATGCTTCAAAAACCGCAGACCCGTCGTTGTTGATTATATATGACAACATTAGGAATAAATCTTCCATCCATGTGCTCCATACGTGTGTACTTTCATTAAAGTACGTTTTATTGTGATATGAGGAATATATTGCCGACTATTCTAAATGTGGGATTCCATATCAGTTAATTACATGGTATTAAGGCTGAATATGTATATTACTATTTTGGTGAAGTGAGCTTAATAATGATTGATTTTGTATATATCTTGTCAAGTAACACAAAAGTTTATCACACCCCATCTCTATAGAAAACGCGTGAGTGGACTAAGCGAGAGCGACAAAGTATTTTCCCCGTTGCAAAAACGTTTAGTTGTATCCTTTAACAGTATATTTAGCTTACATTTTTGGATATCAATATTCTGAATCATCATCAAGTATGTAGGTATGCAATGTTGACAGTTGTCCCGTACAATTATCTGACCAGCAGAACAAGAACAGTGGAAACACAGAAGCCGGTGCTTATCCCTGGTTTCCTTGGCATAAGTGGATGAAAGTGTCTTGCTCATTGACACAATGCAGCGTTCGCGACGGGATGACAGCTACCCTACTAATATTGCTGGTGATACTATCTCTTTAAAGGAATTTGAAAAAAAGAATTCGGATTTGAAATGAAAGGAAGAAGACTGATGACCACTTCTGAATGTACTGTATCCAAAAGATTTCAGTCAAGCTTGGTTCTTGGTTGAATACTTGATAACCGTATAAGATATCGGATATGTGACATATGGTAGGAGGTGTATCAAATAAAAGTTATGGAGGTTATATCTTCCCATATCTATGTAGATTTCACCAGGAAACTCGTTTAATGTGCATATAAAAATTGCGGCGTTAGAGTGAAAGAAAATGTGGGAAAGAATAGGGAAGGTAGAACATAATGGTCAGCAGTAGGAATAGGTGAGAGTATGCTTAGTGTGTGGATACTTCGAAAGATGGAAGCTGTACCCGAAGTGTAGGGTGGGCAGGTGGGTAGGTGAGTAGTGGTAGTGAGTTTATGGTGAGTAGTTCGGTGGAGGGTAGTTGTAGACGTTTTCTAGGTGCTGTATGAGAGGAAGGAAAGGGAAGCAATGGGAAATGTTGTTTAGAATATTTGTATTGGTTTGGAATGCATTTGCTTTATTACAGTATTTATATTCTTGTAAGGCAACTGTAATTTTTGCAGAGAAAGTAAAAATTATTAAAATAATAAGATGCATTTAGGAACCGTTTAGTAGGACTATTGCTTTTTCGCTGAATTTTTGACCACAATTATAATTTAAAGTAAGCAATTATGACCTTTTAATCAGTCAATTCGGTGTATGGGAAACCCTGACAATTTGTTATCGTGAAAACTTGTTTGTATAAACTGTTTGCAATATTGTATATGCTATGTTATTTCATCCACAAAAGTTTCTAGAAGATCAAAAACCTTCTTTTATTTCAAACAACAAAAGCAGAGCGTGCTTCCGATTATTTCCCAGGATACCTTTTATGGGAATATATATATGAAAGTTTCAGGCTTTGTTAAGGAAATAAATGACATCGGAATAAATTTGTGAAAACAAGATGAAGATTAGACTGCTTCAAAATGTATTGGGTGGAAGCTCTGATACTGACGGCACTGTTTAGTCATTATGTTGATACTAAATCAATGTACTTGCAAAGATATCAGCAAGGAAAAAAATTGCTTTCTTCGTCGTTTGAGCATTTACGAGCAGCCACAATAACAAAGAAAAGCCGACAGCCTGCTTCCTACAGAAACAGCATATGCAATAAATCAAGATGTCAAATTTATTATCTCTTTGTACTATCATTAATCAAAATATCATTAAGTCATAGAAAAAAGGGAAAAGTATCTGCTCACTTTACATGTAATCAACTTTTATCAAAGGCATAGCCTTAGCTTTCATAAAGTCTTACCCAC
>JAIGNY010002947.1:150000-220000 GCA_020152595.1 Chiridota heheva
GTCGTCGCCTGCGTATTCGGTTATGATAGTACAAATGCTATCACGAAACGCTTAATACGACCCGGACGAGAACACAGGTACGACGTACGGACAGACATAACATCGACAACCAAGTCAATGTCCACGGCCTTTGATATCTAGTTGAGGTGCACTGGCGTGTCTACCCACCCCAGGATATATATATATATATATATATATATATATATATATATATATATATATATATATATATATATATATATATATATATATATATATATATATATATATATATATATATATATATATATATATATATATATATATATATATATATATATATATATATATATATATATATATATATATATATATATATATATATATATATATATATATATATATATATATATATATATATATATATATATATATATACATATATATATATATAATATATATCCCAAAATCCCAAAATATAATCCCAAAATAGACATGACGTCATCGAGGGAGGAACAGATAATTGACGTCATACAGGCCTAGGAGGAAGGTAAGCAAAAGCTTTTGTTGGAATATTCATGAGCCGACGTCAAATGGCAACAAAAGGCGTTTAGAGAGAAAGGGGTTGTTAAGGGAAACAATTGTTTGGGGAGAGTATACTTGTATAAACGCGCATGCAAACAAATCTTAACCATTTTCGACTGAAACAGGAACATTAAAAGATCGTGTACGACAAACGTCATGAGCATTCCATATTGAACCGGTATTAAAAAGCTTGCTGGAACAAGTCTTCTTAGATCTTGCCCTTTAAGAGGCGAATACGATTTTGAAACAGGATTGTGCCGGTTGTGAGACTGAAGGTAATAATCAGAAGGATCATACGTACAGGAGGAGAAACAGACAGGGGACTGATAGAACAGGGCTTTAAACAGTGACAGATTTCACCGAATTGGTGAAAAGTGTGTTTCACAGAGCCGCACATATTTTACGGCTCTGGCATAAGAAACTAAAACATATTTGGAAACAAGTCATCGTCCATCGTAATTATTGAAAGTCTGTATAACCGGGTTGGTCAGATAAAATTTAAAAAAACTATACTTTGACTGTATTTCAACCATGGGCACTGGGTATTCATATAGCAAAATTGCGTGTGGAAATGGACAATCTTTTGGACAACATAATTCCAGAGCTAACAACCAGACAGTCTTTTTAGAAGTACAGAAATATCATGAAGAGGTAACTCTTAATTTATTTCATGATTTTTTGTTGTGGAGACATGGATGCGGATGGCCCACCAGTTCCTTGGAAGAATGACATAGGTATGGTGGCAATAGTCAATAAGGCCAGAAGTATAGCTTTGGGGATGGCATCTAATAAGAACTATCAATTCCTTCAGAAATCCCTAAATGAAATCCGACCTCATAATGTTTGTGATGTCACCACGGCGATAATAAAATAAATTTTCCAGCTGAAAGAATTCAAGTTTATCCTTATCGGATTATTGCCGTTTTTTTAAAATATATGGCAGATGTATGTCGACAGTTGAGGTTAGTAGTGATCCAGGATGATAAACTATTAAAACCTTTGATTCAAACAAAATATAAATTCATTATTGGAAATGTGGTATACACGTATTAGTAAAAAAAGAATGGTTGACACTTTGAATGATGTTTTTGCAATGAACACAATGATAGCTTTCAATCGATCCTTTATCGACAAAATGTAGTGTTAAAATTGAATTACCTTCCATGCTTAAATTAAGTGATAATCTGTGTGCTATCCTGCGATTTCGAGAAAAAGGCATATGGAATACTCAAGCAGAAATCAGGCCCGTTGATCTCTATCAAGATTATAACAATCTGTTTGTTTATGCTGACATTATACAACCACAACTAGTGGGGGATTCAAATGTGTCATTGTTACGCACTGTTGAAGTGATCCGCAGAAAAGGGGTCAAATGGTAACATTAACCTATACAACACCTCATTACGTACCCTTACAAAGGAAATGTTCTGAATTTATCCCTATTGATATAAGGACAAGTAGCGGGAAGCCTGTACCATTTGAAAGTGGGAAAGTCATAGTGAAACTAAATTTTCAGCAGAAGCCCTCACCTTATTTTACTTAACCCCCAAAACAACCGTGTCATAAACAAGATGAACAGGAAAGTCTACGTACAAGACCCTCAGATTCATGTCAAATATAACATCAAGCAGACTGGTAGTGGCATACCCGTATTTCAAGGAGCACCAGTGCAACAAGCTTATGGTCTTGGTGGCTTGGCGGCCTTCTTAATGGACTTTTTCGATCAGCAGTATCTCTTTTGAAACGTGGAGCAGCTGCTTTTGGAAGAGAGGCCCTTTCATCAGGTATGGAGATTATGGGTGACACCCTGCGAGGAGAACCATTGAGAGAAGCCATACGTCACCGTACAAGTACTTTTGCAAGAAAACTTACTTCCCGAGCATTACACGATTTGAACCAGAAAATTTGGAGGAAAATTTTAGTATAGACTGCAGCAGAAAGCTATAAAGCGTCGTGCCGCACCTTCTAAAATCATATTAAAAAAGCGAAGCATCAGAAAAGACCTATTGATATTTTTGATTAGATTTATTCCGTTTGTTTCTCACAATGCTTCTTGCAGATGCACACTCCTGTCTTTGGAATTGGACCTTATTACAGTCCTCCCGACACAAACAAGCATAAATAAAGGAAGCTGGGTCAGTTATAGCTCTATTTCATCATTATTGTCTGGGTCACCGATTGAGTTTCATGTTGCAGGAATAGCAGAGGAGTATGTCGATTTATCACAAACCATAATTGTTGTAAAATATAGGCATTTTGGTAGAGCGCCACCTCACTTTTGGCAACGTGAAGATGTGTATAAACTGAGTGGCTGTTTATTGTTTGATTAGGGGGTATATTTACGTATTCATTAGCTTACGTTTGATTATGAAGTGCTGTACAATGTAGAGAACACGTTGAACTGGATTAAGCCTTGATCATATTGATTATAAGTTGATCAAAGTTTCGTTTAGAATCTGTAGATGTTCTGTTAGGATGATGGGTAGGCATTGCGACATACCGTATGATGCCTTTAGCTTTATTTTGAGGTTTATAAACATTAAAACTATGCCGATTCGTCGCTGAGTCATTGCGCCTATGTTGTTTAATGTCAAACCTATATCCAGATGTATAATCCAGATGAATAATCTATTCTATGACTTTTGGCGAGAATAGTAGGTAGGGTGGATACCGGCGACCCATGTACTTGTTTACTTATGTTAATTATGTACTTGTGTATGTCAATGTATGATATGTCACCAAGCGTATATTCAGTGATTTTCTCTGTTAGGTTTTAGTAATAAACCATCATCAACAAGTGACAGCAAAAAAAGTACCCACAGGACCCGTGAACCTCTTCCTTCAATCCCTGTTCAGTAAGATGGATGTCAGTTTGACTGAAAAACAAGTGTCTCAGTCCTCTGCCACTTATCCCTATCGGGCTATGACGGAGAACATTGTTGAATTATGATTACGGTGCCAAACAGACCTAGTTAACAACACAACTAGATTATAAAGACACAGCGGGGAGGATAGATGCTGTAAATCCCCTTGCTGAGGAAGCAAGGAGAATCACGGATTGACTCAGCGTTATACCTTCACTAATCAAAGCGGTGGGCACCACTTACTGTGATATCTTTTATCAGGAAAAATACCTTTTGAATATGACAGATTTGAAAGTAAAGCTAAACCATTCGAAAGATACGTTTTGTTTAGTAGCACATGGACCTGCTGTGGATTACAAAGTAACCATCCTAGAGGCTAGTTTACTTGTAAGGAAAATTGAACTTGATACTGGAGTTGTTGGGATTAGAAATTAGTCCGGCAAAATACCCCATAGCTCGCGTTGAAATGAAGACATTTTCCATTCCAGCTGGTAACATGTCAATAAATCAAGACAATCTTTTCCTGGGTACACTTCCGAAACGTGTCGTAGTCGAATGTGTCACCAACACAACATTCAACAGAATCATACATAATAATATATTTAACTCTCATCATTTTAACATCAATCACGTTTCTCTATCTCTATATGGTGAGCAGTTACCATATAAACCTTTGAAACCAAATTTCTTTGGGGGAGTTGGTTAAAACTGTTTTATCTTATCAGACACTTTATTCAGGGTTAAATAAATTGGGGGAACTTTATTTCCAGAGAAGAGTTTGGTAAGGGATATAGCATCTTTGCATTTTATTTGACCCAAGTTTTAGCAGCTGGGGCCATTTTAATCTTGAAAAACAGAGAAAGCTAGCTCTAAAACTTTATTTTTCAGAGGCTCTTCCACAAACGACGAATATAATAGTGTATGCAGACCATGAAAATGTCATCCTGATCGAAAAAAGCAGGAATGTTATCACTGATTTTGCCATTTGAGTTTGATGTACGGTTAGGCCATGAATACTTTACAACTACTCATAGTCTTGGATTGTGATACCTTTACGAGACAAATTGTTGGTGATGTGTTACCGGCAGATAACTTACCACAAAATGTAGGTTCTTACCCTTCCATTTATATTGTGAACACCGATTCAAGTTCTGAACCTGGATCATATTGGCTCGTGTTTTATTTTAACGCCAGTCAACATGGAGAATTGTTTTATTCTTATAGAGAAAATCCAGCGGTATACGACCCTATTTTTGAAGCTTTTTTTTAACAGACATTCTCTTCACTGGATTTGGAATACAAAAAGACCCCAAAATATAATGTCTACGACATGTGGGCATTATTTTCTATACTATGCACTTCATAGAAATATCTCCACGGAGTCCACGCTTTTATTCAACGTCATTTCTATATTCAAGAACCTGTGTTAAATCCTCCTTTTTAAAGATGAAGGTGGCATGTGCTTTATTTCAATTTCTCTACTGAGATTTATAAGAAAGTAAACTAATAAAGACAAAACACGTTTCATTATAATTAGTTTTGTATTATACAGTTCACGAAATATACACCATATGTAAACAATTTTCTGGTTATTTGTCATCTCTATCTAGTTTTTTTTTTTTTTTTTTTTTAAATTGTACAAATCAAACTGAAGCATATCAAACCTAATTACAACTTTTGATTCAAAATGAGTCCCCCTTTGAGATTCATCTTCAAACGATTCCCACTTTCAGACTTTGGACTTAATGAACTGATTTGTTTCAATGGAGGCACTTCTTAATGGAGTGCAAAAAAGCTCTTGTTTTTAAGGTTTTATACCATCTCCAAGAATCTTTCACGACGTTTTGAATAAATAAGCAATACGGCTGGAATATTCATCTCAGCTAATGATTGCATCAAGTTTTCCATACCAACAGATTCTGGAGCTTTTCTTGATCTCGTAGAAATTTTCTCGTAGAAATTTCATGAAAAGATCTACAATACCTGAAGTAATTTCATTATTGATCATCAGTACGTAAAGCTTCTTGGCATTCTCTGACTTTTTCTCCTGGAGTGAGAGAGTAGACCAGTAAAAATAAGGTTTTGAGGTCAAACTAATTGCAACACAATTTATTTTGCCACCATGCATTCTTTGAGGCCCGGGGAAAAAGTGTCAAAGTCTATACAAATCAACGAAGGGGAAATATGCCTAATTTGTATGAATCCAAAATGGCCGCCATACACATATTATATACAATAGTTTGACTTCAGACCAGCAGATTTACATGGTTAAAGGTAATAAATAGAGGTATTTTATAGTGTAAGAATACACAGAGCATGCCTCTATTCTCTCTGGTTTTTTTGCAAATAAAGAAACCTATACATATTTGCCTAAATCCAAATGGCCGCCACGGACATAGAAAAAATATCATTAATTTTCTTAGTATCAATGTATGTAGATGATCTAAGATTATAAATAGGGATTTTTTATTGTCAAAAATCTTAGATACGGTAAGTTTGTCAATCCTATGTTATTAAGAAACAAGAATATACCTAAGTTGAATCAATTCAAAATGGCTGCCATGCACATATTGAATGCAATATATAGTTTTGTAACAATACATATGGTATACACTTGTAACACATGATATAATCTCTGGCCATTATAATAAAACCATGTAAAGTACTTCACAACAATTGTTCTGGTAATGCACAGTAAAGAAATAAAACTAAATTGTATAATTCTTAAATGACCACCATGTAAATGGTTAAAGCAATACGCCCAGGAGAGGAAATATAAATCTAATTTGCATAAATCCAAAATGTTTATATAATGGCTGTTTGTTTAGAAAACAAGTATTTACATGGTTTTTGATGGTAAGTAAAACCTCGAATGTTTACATGTAATTTGTTTAACTGCATAGGATAAATGTCTTTTATCAGTGCTTGCATACATAGATATAAACCTAAATTAATTTGCATATATGCAAAATGGCCGCCTATCACATAGTTAATACCTACAATTTCCTCAACTTTGAATAAGTATATGATTAAGGATTTAAAAATATAGTTTTTGCATCTGCTATATCATTTACGAAAATCATTTCAGTCTTTTATCTTATGAAGTAGGGAATTTTGCATTAATCAAAAATGGTTGTTGTGTACATTTTGCATGCAAGATATGATAATCAAATATTGCTACTTTTTGGAAATGTTACTTCACACTTCATTCACAATTTCTCTTCATAAGAGATATCTGAATCCATTGCATTGGTACAACCTACTCTAATACATTCTCTGCAAACATTGCTACAGGACATTTTGTATCTTCAGCATGTGCATTTTCTGGTGCTGCAGTCATGTTTGCAGTTGCATCGAATGATCTGTAACAGCTCTGGTGGAGCCGTGGGTTGGTGTTTTGGAATTAGGGAGATATTCCTCTCAACCATACGCCATCTCTAATCCTCTGATTCCAAATTGTCACCACTCTTCCACTGCATTATCTGGAAGTACACTTGCAAACTATGAAAACTCGCTGCTGGTGGTGTTGGGGGGTAACAGCTCTGGAGCTCTTACAGATTATTCGATGCAAGTGCAAAAATGACTGCAGCACCAGAAAATGCACATGCCGAAAATACAAAATGTCCTGTAGCAATGTTTGCAGAGAATGTAGTAGAGTAGGTTGTACCAATGCAATGGATTCAGATATCTCTGTTAAAGACGCTGTGCGTGTTGTCTTCCGTTCTTCTCCCTCCTTAAGCTTGTTTCGGACTCTCCTTAAAGTTTCGGAAGTACATGCTTTACCCACTGATAGTGTTGAATTGATCACAGCTTTAGATATTTCTTCTGCCTCTTTAATATCTACTGGGCAGGAAAGGTCTGTTTGTACATCCAAATCGCCTTCATCGCCATCTGGATTTGTGTACCTTACGGTTATGGTGGTTTCGTTAGTTGGCACTGCAACATTGTATGCTTCTGCAAAAAGAATGCTGTTAAGTGCTTTATTCACAAGGATATGGCATCACATTTCACTTGATCAGAAGCATACATGAATATTTTGTTTGGTAAGACTAAATGTTTTCACAACAATGGGTTAAAGCAGCATAGGTTTTGAAGAAAAAAAGCCATGTAAAAATGAGTATTAAGTTTTAATGGTTTCATCAAATTAATCATATTCTATATTGAAACAATGGATTAAAATGTTTAAAACATCTGACATTATCAGTGATCAAATGATCAAACTCCCATGTTTGCTACTCTAAATGAAGTAAATATGTTACCACCAAGACATTCTGATATATTGTTTTAACTATATGTATGGTGGTCAGATAAGATCTATGCAAATATATATGCTTCTTAACTATGCATCAATTGCAACAATCAATGTAATAAAATATTCCACCTTGCCAGATATCGGTCACTTTAGCATTGTATATATTTTATGCTACTCTAATTGCAAACTATCTGTTGCATACAATATGCATATGTTAGCCACTTTGAATTGATGCAGTTTAGGTATATTCTTGTTTCTTAATATAAATGGGATTTACAAACTTATCTATGATCTTTTCTCATGAAAAAATTCCTATTTATAATCTTAGATCATCTAAATACATTGACATTAAGGAAATCAATGATATTTTTACTATGTTCTAGGCGGCCATTCTGGATTTATGCAAATAGGTATAGGTTTCCTACTTTGTAAAAAGGCCAGTGAGAATAAGGGTATGTCCTGTGTATTCCTACACTCCAAAAAATCCCACTATTTATCATATTTAACCATGTAAATCTCTTGTTTTGAAGTCAAATTATTGTATATAATATATGTATGGCGGCCATTTTAGATTTATGCAAATTAGGCATATTACCCCTTAATAACCTTTTATAGGCTTTGACACTTTTTTTCTGGGGACTCAAAGAAATGCATGGTAGCAAAATAAATCATATTGCAATTAGTTTGGGGTTTGGCCCTTATTGGGGTTGATTTACTAGTCTAGAGGTGTGTTGAAGAATGTTGGTCATCTTTTGGTCCAACTGGGATAAGTTCTTTTGTTCTGCGGATTGAGACAAGAATCTGAATTGATTAAAACAAGTCTCTTGGTATGTTTCATGTTATGCTATCGACGTGGAATGGTTGACAATAGTGACCCTAGTAGGGGCAGAACAGTACTCAGCAACAAGATGACAAATCCACCCTGCTGTACTATAATTTTCTTTCGTTTCGCACGTGACAATTTTTACTTAGCTAAAGAACGTAACTTGTGTCGATGAAGCCGAAGTCTCTTCTTCTGAAGATGGGTTAGTGGAACATTTCCTTTTAGTACCTTATGAGTACACTCCTCTATGCTATGAAAAAAACCCGTCAGGTGCACCTCGTAGCAGATTTTGTCTTTTCTTCCATTAGCTTTTGCTACGACTTGAAGCAGCTATGCGTGATCCTTTTAACAGCGAGACATGGTCATAAATGATGGGTTATGAGTTTCTTTGAAGGATTTATACTCAAATCGTGGAATATAAACATATTCGATTTCACCAGGGAGTATATTGGTTCTGAGCCGTAGATCATCAGGACAGTTTTGGATCAAATCAACAAACAAAAACTATGGCTCCGTGACACCGCATCTGTAAATGCCTTTCTAAAATACTTTGTTTGTGTCGGAAACATTTGGTATGCTAAATGTTTAATTTGTGATTAATCACGAGGGTTCTTGAAGAGAATCACGTAATTCGTATTTAAGCTGATAGTTCTGTCTGTGTTGTTTCCCACGATGAAAGATATTTTGAACAAAGTAAATAATGGATGAATGTTTATGATGTGATCCTCATTAAATACACAAGTCATAATAAACACTTGTCATACAGTATTTAAACAGTATTTAAACAACCATAAAAAAGGTAATTGGTACTTTAAAGAAATGAATTGGATAAATTTGACACAGAATGAACTATCAGAGAATGAACTGCCAGAGAAATTAGTTATTGAATTATTTACAATACGATTCACACTAGATTCCGCTCTATTCCTTCAATAAACACTAAGCATAGAATTAAAATATATTACACATTATAGATACTGTTCTTTTGATAAATTATTGACATCTTGGACCCATGCTGATGGATGAAGCTTGAACAAATGACTTTTTTCTTGACATAACAAGGTATTTTATAGCCAAAGGGTATCGTGTTATAACCCTTCAAAACAATACGTTTGTCATAGACAATACGTTAGTCTTTACGTGATGTTTTAGTATGGATACTTTTAGAATAGGTATCTCTAACAATCTTTGATGGATCATTTAATGGAAATGAGTATTTCCCCTAATGCTGCATTTCGTTCTCTTTCCTCTCTCGTTAAAGCAGGACGTACAAAAAAGATTCACACGATTCATCATCATAGTTAGTATGGGCTTTGGTCTACTATTGAACCATATGTTTGGCATAATCATGATTAACTAGTTTTTGTTTCATGAAATTAAACGTGATTCCACACATGTTTTACCTGAATCAAATTCGTAAGCATGGTTTTTTTTTGGCCCCAGAAACAAAAGAAGTAATGTGATTACCATCTTTGAGGTCAATTTCATTGGTCACATCACGCAGGTAATCCCCTGAAGGTGGTTTCCATAGATTGTCCCTTTGAAGGAAGACCACAGAATCTGTGTCGTAGTAGATCGCTCTGTCTTGTAACCTATCCAAAAACAGTATGCAACTTTGAGTCTGAATTGTAAAACAGGCTATTAAAATATTAGTGTGTTTGTTTGAATCAGGCTGTATTGTACCTCGCCACAGTATTCGACCAAAGCTTTTACATCAAACACTTCAATGGTAGGACAGATTAAAGCATTTAACAGTTCTAGGAATTTAGAGATTATTACTGTCTGCATTTGACGGTTAGCTTGGACAAATTTACCCCAAAAGCTGATGAGTCCCACTTTATTTACTGTCCTCATCCCCGCGTTATATTTAATGTTGTCATGATTCAGTTCAATACCCTCTTTTCCCTTATATTTTCTACAATAGGTTTCCTTATCTTCTTCACCCTTCACCTATGTCAACCAACCCGAGCATTCCTGCTTTGGTTTCAAAAAATAATTCACATAATCTGTGAATAGCCCCGTTTTTGTTTCCATATCATATTCTTCCTTGTTAAGAAAATGCCAAACCTGGACAATTTTAGACATTTTTATACCTTTTCAATAGCTTTCCTCATATAGATACCCATGTACCATAAGACATTCTTTCTTCATCCGTATGATCACACCGTGTTGTTTGCCTATACATAGCGCATGTCTAACATAGGCAGAAGATGAGTTTCCCTTCAGTTTTAAGAGGTAAGACTTGGTGATGTAAATCGGTATTTTGTCAATTTGATTATATTTTAGTTTTGGAAGAGGACCCACATAATTCTGATTTAAAGAAGTGCTGAGAAAATAAGGAAAATTACTTTTTAACGAGTTCCTGAATGCCAAACGCCTTTGAAAATTTCCGTAAGGGCAGAGTCACAAAACGCCTCCTGATACCACGGTGGGTGGACAAACTGTCTTGAAATCAATCAAATATTCCAATAGAAAATATTTGATTTGATTTGATTTGATTTATTTTTATCTTCAGATCAGTTTACAACAACATATGCTCAAATCATAGCAAGAAGTTTGGACAATGGAATGTTCAAAAACATTTTGTAAGACACATGAATATAGAACACACATTTAATAGCTATAAACATGTGATGTGGTAACTATTGAAAATGAATAATAATAGTAAATAGAAATGCAACCCTACCCCCTTTCTCCCCTTCCCCTTCTTCTTCCCCGTACACCGGCCCAGTACACCTTCACAACTTTAATACAACAACCGAGGAACAACTCCACATACACCTCCGTGGTGCAAAAGTCTCCCTCCTCCCCAAAAGGAAAGAAAAATAAACATTAAATTACAAAAGAAACATATATAATATATATGGAAAGTATACAAATCTAAATCTAATTAGGCGTATTATTTAACAGATAGGTTTGAAGTTTCTTTTTAATGTGTACAACAATAACGAATATCTAATGGTAATGGGTAGGGAATTCCAGAATTTAACACCTGTACATCGAACTTCAGACTACATAATACGTGTTTGTATCCATCATAGGCCGGTATAGTATGCGCAAAAACAATACTATTATGATGTTGTTTATGAAAAAGCCAATACCCAAACCGTGTTAATGTGTCTGGTTGCTTACAAACCATTTCCCTTTGACCCTCCTTTCCACAGTTTTCACAAAGCTTGACCTCGTCAAATCTAGACATTTCGTACACGCCCATTGACATATTACTAAACTTGAAATATATTTCCCACTATTTTGCACAGATTTAAAGTATATATATATATATATATTTATTTTTTTAACCTCATTCCGTTATTTTAGTCTTTTTGATGGTTTACGTTGGTATTTCAGATTTTTCCAGCTCCTTCTCCTCTTCATCAGCATCTCTCTTTCTCTTTCGTTTATCTGAAGTTGTGACCTGATTTTTTAAAATTGTTTCTATGTTGATCAGTTTCATGTAACATTGATGTGATTACCGGTAAGATCGGCTCACATATTCCTTGCAATTTTACAGAAGTTATCTGCACAGTTATGCTGCTTTAAGGTCTTTTTATTTTTGCTATAATTGTAAGTGCGGCAACACTTTTTACATCGAAAACGTTTTTAACACACAGAAATCTTTTTCACTTTACCCTTTGTAATTTGATGATTGCGGATTCATGTGTAATTTTTGAAAATTCGATTATATTTAGAACATATATGTTTAGCACTCTTATCATTACCGCCTCCCCCTCCCCCTCCTCTCCCCTCCCCCCTCCCCCCTCCCACTTTCCAACGCCATGTTTAGCATGCAGTACAAACCAGATCACTTGTGATGTGCAGGCACAGAGTATGTTTTTAAACATTTAGTATAAATATATTTTGCGCTTAAACATCCGGCCATGGAGGTAATGACATGTTAATGATTCCCTGCATGATATAGGAAAATTGTTTTTGCAGCTTTTGGACCGTTAAATATGGGTAAGTTCTGGTTTTCCCCACTATAAATAATAAGACGGTTTTCAGGTAACAGCACCTTTTAAAATTAATCATACATTAAAGCATTAACAAAACCTGGTTGCACATTCGCCCTTGCATAAAGCTCCAGGGCTTTTTCTTGTACTGGACCATATCGTTTTCGGATATTTTTTGAATGCGGGTTGTTTATCCCATGGTAATATAATTGAACCACGATGACCGCCCTACCAAAACTTATATATTTTTTTCTGTAGGAGGTGCTGTAATTCTTAATATGCTTTGCTTTTGTTTTGCAAAAGCTTCCTCCATGAGAAGCTTAAAAATTACGAGCCCCTCCATTGCAATTCCTGATAATCATGAAGTGAATCGTCACATGGAGATAAAAATCTTATTTGATTAAAGAATTTTTTCAAGTTCTTCAAAACAATTCTCAGCATAAAAATCTCTTTCAACATCAATGGTATGGCAATAGAGTGATCTAGTTTAGGTGAAATAACAACAAAACGAACAAAATATGTGTCTGCAGCATCATTCAACTGATGGTGAACAAGGTATTCAAAAGCAAATGAAAGCAGTGCGAGAATATCCTGAATATTTTGTTGAAATCTTTCCAGCTTTTCCATATCTAGGTCTAAGCTATATCTTCTTTGTTCACCATTAAAATATCCATGGTGTTGAGTATGTAATAAATTCTCCCTTATGAGTTCATGAAATTCTGGTTGCCTATTTCTTTCATCACCCCTGTCATCACCCAACCCCCACTGCATGATCAATGCTGTTTTCTAAACTACGTGTTTCATCATTTTCAAACTCATTATGATCACGACTTATAATATGCGTGTCATTGTCATGGTTACTCATACAAAATCATGAACAATACTAGAATCATGAACATTAATATCGTCCCTTGACACCGTTCAACTGATAATTGCTTTCATTTTCTAGATCAAATAGATTCTTAGTACCGTCTTCACCATCAGTATCACTAAAATATAAAACATTATCTTTGCGAATGATATTAGAATGCTTATGATCATCTCTATCATTCTGACTAACCACATTTCCCTCATTATTCTAATTAAAAATATGTATTATCTCTGCCATGTCACTACTTGCTTCAAACGAACGTGGTAATAAATTACTCGTTATATTTTGTGGGTCTTGAAAGCTTTCGGAATGTAAAGTGTAGAAATTCCCCGAGAGTTATTAAATATTTAAAACCGATACAACGATTTGTGATGTTAGGGTCAAAAGATGTTCATAATAAATTTTTAAAGTAACTTAACTATGCAACAGTTTTTTTTTTATGACAGCGTAGAATGTAACAATATTCCAATAATACAATTTATAACAAGTTTGAAAATATTTAATCGTCAGAAAAAACAGCAGAAAAGAACTTGTAAGTGTAGATTGAAACACCTATGCTTTGCTTAACAAAAACTCCTCTTTATATCCTGTTGGAATGTTTGTAAGCATTGTGTTTAGGGTCCTAAGAAATGTCCTTGGATTGTCTTTTAATTGTAAACAATCTTACTTGTCCAGACCATTTTCGAAACAAAACAGTTTGGAGAACATTATTCATCACCATGCCTACTGTCTCTTTCATTATTTCCAAAGATCTTATGTGAGTTATCTGCAGGACTTATGTTGTATGTCACTCCATAGAAAAATAAATAATTATTTTGCTGAGTTATACATACAGTGTACAGTATGCATATAGTATACAGTGCATTCAAACATGTATATGTCTGTATATTCAAGCATTTATATGTCTGAATCCACATTTATTGGGCATCTGTGACATTGTAAAACTTGTGGGAAGATTTGAAATGTTAGTTGTTGTATTGCCTCATCGACTTCGGAGACCGTACTTTTTAATTCTTTCCACTTGGAATCTTTCATCATTAATCCTTTAGGTGTGGGGATAGAATCCTTTCCTTTCCCATCAGGTTCATCCATATACAACCTGACTTCTACTTACACTGTTTCTGAAAAGGTGGTCACTTTTTAACTTCCTCCGAGGGGAATCTGATCTGTCTGAGCATCTTCTTTACCTGACACAGACTTGGCTCTAATTACCGCATTGTCTACCCGAGAGGCCATTTTCTTTAATACATCCCAGTGACTTGAGTTTGGGGATTCACCATTTTTGGTTGGAAAATATCGTAATCCTGGCATATATTTTTTGTACGCCTGGAGATGAATGTAGATCTGATCATTGTATATATTTGCTGTAACAAAATCGTTATCGCCCAGGAAAAACTGAAAAGGCCCATCAGAGTGTAGCGCTTGTTTTAAATCAGGTGAAAATAAATGTCTGTCTTGCAGAGACTTTTGATCAGTTGGTTGTTGTTCATCGATAGTCAAATTAACTGTTTCCTCCTGAGCATCAAACTTTGAAGGATAAATGCCTGCTTCATCAAAACCGGATAAATAAAATGAGGCCATGACGATGAGTTTAAAAATGATTCAGTTGATGATATCAACGGTGTTGGACTTGTCTAAAGTCTTTGCTTCCCGTAAACAGACATATATATTGACCTCCTTTTCTAACAACGCCCTCTTTCTTCTCTACAAACACGGTTTTATTTTCTTCACAACCATTCAACCTCCCGGTCGTCATGACACCACCAATACCCTTTTCTTTCTTCTTTTTTAAACACGCCAATCGATTATATACGAATAACGACATACCTATTGTTAAGTTCAAAGTCTTATTGTAATCTAAATGAATGATATTATCGCATTAAGGCTCTGCATATGAATAAATGACGTCAGTGAGGTCACGTATTATCTATACCCCTTTACTGAACCTATCAAGCATTTGTTTTCCTTAACAACCCTTTCTCTTTAAATGCCGTCTGTTGCCATTTGACGTCAGCTCATGAATATTTCAACAAACGCTTTTGTTTATCTTCTTTCCAGGCTTGTATGACGTCATTCATCTGTTCCTACCTCCCGGGTGACGCCATGTCTATTTTAGGATCACTGACGTAATGCTGACGTTAAAATTTGACGTCAGAGTGTCCTCAAGATAGTTCTCTCTCGGGTGTCATTATCTCAACTGACGGTGCTCTCATATAATTTTCAAGTAAAAAGTAGCTTTGGTTGAAATTTGAATAAACAGTTGTGATTGTAGTGATGGTTTGTTGATAATCGTAATTTTAATCCACGTCGTTTCCTTCATTGTTGAAGCTGCAGGATAATTATAATGAAAAGGTATTGCAATTTTAAGTTCATTTTAAGGGTTTGTAGGGAATAAGCAGCGTCCTTGGAAGCGGTTGTGGTACAGGGTAATATGTACCGTTTTTTTTAAAAACAGTGTAAGCTATGGCAGTGGTACTCAGGTGGTGGGGAATTGTTAAAACTGTTAAAATATGTGTTCTGCATTAGATGGGTCCAAAACTGTATCGAAAAGTGAAATGAGTACTACAAATGGTACGTTATGTCGTCAGTATTGCGAATAAACCATCACACATTTGAACATGATACATATGTTTTATGGTAATACGAAGTCGCGCTTTAAACGTCAAACAAGAAACGTCCAAGAAAATGTTTTGACGTTGTGACTTTTGGCCAGTTTTGGTTTTGCACATGTAATGATGAAACTTGGTATTGTAGCATGATACATATGATTTTAAAAATCGCTAAGCTACAATGCGAATGTGAGTTTCAAGTGCAAAGAAGATCTGTCAACCATAGTTGACACCTGTTGTATAATGACTGTCGCAACGTCCCCGTAAGTGTGTGATATTCCCCCTTCCAATGTTTCAGCTTTCCTAAATGAAATATTACTAAGATTGCTGAAAACTCGGTTCCATAATTATCAACATCGATTTAATTTGGATAAATATGTAACGATAATCATATTTCCTCAATCTTAATTGGAAATTATCCGAAGTAGGCCTTTTATTATTTACCGTAAGGAAACAAACAACCAGCTCATGCGTAGTTACCAAACCCAAACGAGTACAATTGGGTGTAAAGAAAACGTAGTTTGGCTATATCTTACAATTAAACACCATCAGAGCCAATAACATTTATAGACAAATATAATTGAGTGTATATAGTGGCAGGATTTGCACGTTTGCAGGGATCTCATGATCAGGTAATTTGATTAAACCTTTCATCTGATGTGTATTTTAATGTCAGATTGGGAGTAAGGCTCCTCAGTATGAAGAATGACATTGATATAACCCTAATATTACACATGCAATCTGATTGTCCTGGACAGGTAGCAGCACACTCAACCATCTCATTGATTTAAGCTTTGGTACAAATAACTACATTTGTTTGTTATTTGTGAATTGTCATTTGTAATTTGTCATTTGTTTATTGTCAAATGATTGTTTTGAAATAGAGAGTTAAACACCGAGTTAATTACTTTTATCAATGCTTTATCTGTCTGCGTTGCGGCACTAAGTTGACCACTTGATATGCTGCATAGGATAAAAGAAACCGTTTCTATATGTTTCAGGCGCTGAATAAAACCCAATCGAGAATATTATTTATACTCCAACACTTCGCCTGAGTATTTCGTCTTATCTTAATTAAGTCGCTTATATGCTTGGTTTTGATGAGAATGATAATATTCTATTACGGTAGAATAAAAATTAATATAGAACTGTTCATCTGAATAGCACGTGTTTAAGTTAAGCAGCCCTGCGCACGTTTTTTTTTTATTTTAATGAGAAGCACTCCTGCATTTCATTGCGTCTAAAATATAAAAGCTCTACATGTATTTCCATTTTGTGAGTTAGTTGAATGTGTCTGGATTGAAGTACTATTTTACATCACTTTAAATAACAAAATCGTATTTTCCGACAATTTGTCAATTTTGCATTTATTACCTGTTCGCAGCGTATAGTATATGTGGCGATCAGGTATAATTGTACTCACTTCTGAGTGTGGGTGTGGGTGAGAGTTTCTGTGCATGTCTGGGTGGGTGTCTGTATGTGTATTTGTGTACATAAACAATAACGGTGGAAGAAATCAAACACCGATCGGATTTACAAAAAAACATTAAAATCCCTTTTGATGGTGATTTTTTTATATTATAGTACAAAATGACTAGCGGCTGTACATAGTGAAATGTATTTTGTTCCAGATTTAGTCCGAAATATGGCCATGATTTGAAAGCAAATGCAAACGCGTAATAAAGCAATATTTACATGTGATTACCAAACGACTACAGCTTGTTACAATCTGTGCACGAAATAAAGACTGCTAGCTGAAATTTTGCCTTGGTACAATGCTTTGTCGCCTTTTCGAATCCTTGTAGACAAAGGCTACCCAGTTTTAATATCCGTCGATCGTGTGTAATATCCACTATATGTGAAGCAAAAAGTACATCTTGGTATAATTTGGACGATTTCATAATGAGAGTTACACGAATATCAATAAGATCAGTTCTGTTTGGAAAACAAATTTCAGTTAAAGCTGGGTGAAGCCTACAACAGGTGCCAACGCTGTTTGTATGAGTAAACTAGGCTCTTACATGGAGAAAAATGCAATTGACTATCATGAGAATGTAGTCGTTTACTGTTTTGGAAAAAAAGCAAACCAACTTTGATGCAAACTGTTTCTGTTTATATAATGTTCGCATAACAAGAGAAAAAGTTCCCATACGATTATCAAATCGTTGCGTTACTCCAATAATAAGCAATAGACTAATCGTACAACTTATTTTGATGTGGCTTTAGGTCTTCTTGCGTTTGCCTCAGATGTTTTGTCGAAGGCGATATTATCTCTGGGCAAGTAGGTTTGCTTTACAGGAAAGTAGAAAGGCCACACCTAAGCTTTGGTAAGATGTCATATCTGAAAAATAACATAACGAGCGGGAAACTAATGTGAATAGTGCTTCCTTGGTTCAACAGTTACTGTTGGGTTTTCCTGTGTCAGTACTCATCTTGTTGGTAGAATCTTCACTATTTCTAGTAACATTGGCAGACGTGCAGTTAGTTAATGGTTGGCAGGGCATTGTAAAATCGACATAAGTATAACCACATCAGAAAGGAAGCCACGTGAAAACGTTGAAAAATAGTACATATTACCACTGTGACTAGAAATATAACATCATCTTTATTTCTCTGATGTTTACTGACTTATTCAGTGTTTTTAGCGTTTAGGAAATTAGAATAATGTACCAAAACTGCGATTGTTAAAACTTGAATTGTTCAATTCAGATTTATTTTAAGTGCGCACGTTAAAATCTCTGGGACCAAAACAGATTTCTGATGTAAATGTAAATGTTTGATCTTAAGTGAAATACAACTGATGGATTTTAATATTAAAAGTCACAAATGCGTTGAACGGGTATGTTTGTTTTTTGTGATTATTTTATGGGTTAGAATTAGATAGTTTTAAGTAAATTGTTACGTTATTCATGATAATATCCAAGAAAGTATATCATGTATTTTTAATTATTGCTATTTCATACGTCATACTTTCCTTTTTCAGCCACTCACACAAATTAATTACAAATAAAGAATAAGAATTAATTACAATCAAAAATAAGAAATTACGTGTCTGTGAAGGAAACTACAGATATAACTTATGGAATTTACCATGATAAACATCAGACAAATTATTATAGCTCAGACTTTGGAATCAGTATGTACCCGTATCATCAGCTACAATGGAAAAGTTTAATGTGTTATGTATTCGACAATCGGCTCATCCGTTTTTAATTTTACTGAATGCCTGATTTAGTTTAGAACGAAATATTTGTGTATTCCATTTTAAAGGTTATACCGAATTTGCATTTTGCTCGCTTGAAGTCTGAAATTATTATAACATATATTACTGTCATTACGCTATTCTCAGTATACTCTCAAGACTACTTAGTCTTAAATTCTCCAAATTTGTATGATTTTAAGAGATTATTGTCCTAGGTTATTCCAGAATGTAAATTGAATGTAAAATTAAGTAACTGGAACTGGTAAGCAACTGTAGACTATGCTGAAAAAATTAAAGTAGCTGAATATAACAAGTTGATTTAGGAACAACATGGGATGGCATGAACAGGAGAAAATGGAGATGAAAAATCTAATCCATAAAGAGTCAGAGAGTTAATCTTTAATAGAAAAAATCAAAGACTAAAAATGTACAAAAATGATATTGTATTCATTTGAAAGATAATCCAAAGGATATAAAGGATCTCTAAGTGTGGGCAGAGAATATTTGGTATTGGATCCGAATCAACTGCAACATGATCAAGGTATGCAAAAGCTTGTCGTCCACTCTTTATTAATTTTCATAAGCAGTAAGAATAAATTTATGCATGTAGAAGTTTCAAACTTTGTAATATAAAGATAGACAGACAGACAGATAGACATACAGACATGCATACATCCATACAGATTTCAGCAGAGATTTCCCATTTTAGAAATAGGCCTGGAGATGCTCGGTCGAATTTTATCTTGAAATGTGTAACTAGATGTCGGAAATCAAGATACGATGCCGGACATTATAGTTTTTTTCAAAGTTCGATTGGAAAAACGACTGGAATAACTCTGACATACTAAATATATGGATGGGTCAAGCGGGGCGACAAAAGCCACTAATTACTTCGTTTGAATCTAATATTCTTAACTTTCGTGTACCTAGGCGTGCCTTGTTAATTGAGATCAACGGGAATTATTGTCTGCAACTTGATCTGGAAGATTAGGTTTTGCAGAAGAGTGATTGGGTTTTTCGCTTGAGCTGGTGAATCAGAAGATGGTGGTGTGGGTAGCATATTTCTGCAAGAAAACTTTCGAAAAGCAGGAGTCTTTAATGGATGAGGCTTTGTATTCGAGTATTCGTGGAGATGTTGCTTTAGATTTTTAAAGGTGTTGGTGTGGCGTAAATGATAATTCGAGACATTTGCCCTTTGTAGTGTATCTTTCTTGCCATTGACTTGATAAAGTCTGCAAATATAAACTGCGAATTTCAAAACTTTTGTCAGAATTGTATCCATAAAATATGTTATGCTATGTTATGTTATACTAATATACTTCCAGAAAAAGAGTCGTCTGTGTTAAAGTTTGTTGAAGGGCTTAAATTGAAGAAGAAAATAGTTTTTCATTTTAGCGGAATGAATCATTAACTGTAGATCTATTCTTTCATCTGTCTATTTATTATGTCTATCCCATGCAGTATAAACATGTTATGTGCTTCCCTGATACATTGTGCCATCCCATTAGTACATGACATGAGATCAAAGTACCCTCATTAACAGTCAGATTAAATTAATCTCTCATTCAACTCTTGTCATCCGATATAAGTTATTCGTTATCATATGTCCCTTATTAAAGTTTTAGTCATTGATGTATAATTAAACATTGCATTTGCAATTAAAACTATTCCACGGATTAATTGTACCATTTGCACGAGTACCTACATACATACTGATTAACGAATTTCCTGCATTCATCTTTTATATTTTGTAAGTAAAATTCCCAGGTTATTTTCCAATTGTTCAAGCTGTGACACAACCCTTTTCGAAAATATCAAATTTCCTGACACCTGACACAAGTGAATGAATCTCTGATGGAAAATTGCACTACATTTCATAAATGTAAAATCTCCATGTATATTGCATTTTCATATATCAGTTGCAGCAGTAATGTCCGAGGTAATATTTTATTCCATTCTAATAATAGTCCGGAATGGTAAAGATTTATTTTCATTTCTTAAATTGAGTCTGTGCGTTTCATGATATACGTATCTGGGTAATTGGCAGAAATAGAGCTGCATACATATTGAAATGTGATGGCCTAAGGGATGAACGTAAACTGAGAAGATTACAATGCTATTTCAGCATTCAGTAAATGATATTACAATAGCTATTCCTTAATCTTCCTCCTATCGTTATCATTTTATTCAGGTATTTTTTGTAAAAACTCATGACAAAAGTTAGAAATAACAACTAAGTTGCGGGTTTCATCAACCGAACAAATTTGGATTTCTTGATGAAATCTTTTACGATTTCTAAAAAAAAAATTATGATTCAAATTCCATTTATTATTCATAAATTGTGTAATGATTTCTAAATTTGCATGCGATTGTTACGGCAAAAAATCCACGTCATAGTCTTCTTTTTTCTTCAATAGGACATATGTGATGTGTATCCTAAAGGCGTGATAAAGAACATCATCAATCTGTAAATGTTGAAGAAATTAACTGACTTAAGCAGTATGCATATAGGTTCTCTTACGAATGGTACGATTAGTAATATTATTATTATTATTATTATTATTATTATTATTATTATTATTATTTTTTATTATTATTATTATTATTATTATTATTATTATTATTATTATCATTATTATTATTATTATTATTATTATTATTATTATTATTATTATTATTATTATTATTATTATTATTATTATTATTATTATTATTATTATTATTATTATTATTATTATTATTATTATTATAATTATTATTATTATTATTGTTATTATTATTATTATTATTATTATTATTATTATTATTATTATTATTATTATTATTATTATTATTATTATTATTATTATCATTATTATTATTATTATTATCATTATTATTATTATTATTATTATTATTATTATTATTATTATTATAATTATTATTATTATTATTGTTATTATTATTATTATTATTATTATTATTATTATTATTATTATTATTATTATTATTATTATTATTATTATTATTATTATTATTATTATTATTATTATTATTAATATTATTATTATTATTATTATTATTATTATTATTATTATTATTATTATTATTATTATTATTATCATTATTAGTATTATTATTATTAGTATTATTATTATTATTATTATTATTATTATTATTATTATTATTATTATCATTATTATTATTATTATTATTATTATTATTATTATTATTATTATTATTATTATTATCATTATTATTATTATTATTATTATTATTATTATTATTATTATTATTATTATTATTATTATTATTATTATTATTATCATTATTATTATTATTATTATTATTATTATTATTATTATTATTATTATTATTATTATTATTATTATTATTATTATTATTATTATTATTATTATTATTATTATTATTATTATTATTATTATTATTATTATTGTTATTATTATTATTATCATTATCATTATTAACATTATTATTATTAAATAAAACCCTCACACCCTGAAAGATACAGTCAGCAAGTATCCAACTCCAAGAATTGTTTAATTAACCCTAACCCAAACTCAAACTCGTAACAGTAGCTGGGTTAAATTGAGTGTTGTCAGATTTATCACGTCTTAAGCTGTTCGCTAATAACAAACGTTTTGTTACGAACTGACAATCAGATAACAGCAATTCATATATTCATTCAATAATTTTATAACAATGTTCTCGAGATTGAGCTGGCTAGAGATTTAAAGCGTTTTGATATTTTCACGGCTGTCGTGGGCACGAATGTCACGGTTAAGGATGTTATGTGTAAGAGCGATTATAGGTCATCCGTGGATATGTATACCTCTTCAATAGTAATCACTTGTCAAAAATAACTATTTTTACACAGCTATTGATTAAAAGAATGTTCAAGTTTCATATTCCTCCCAACACATTTCGTGATTTGATTTTAAACAAAAGCACATTCTAAAGGTAAGAAATTACATATCAATATTGTCAGTAAAGTATATTAATATGCTCATTTATTTTCACTCCTCTCTTCAACACATTGCGTTAAAATAGAAATAATACACGAAAACTTGAAAGCAGACTTGAGAAATTGCCAGGAAATATTAAAAAGCAAAGTACAAATATATTGTTCAAATAATGAAAAATGGATTTCCAACTTTATTTTATTTTACATCCCGATGTCCCGAAAAAATAAATCTTCCACTTTCGTTTTGTGGACTCAACGTGGTGCATTGTGGTCTTTTCCATGGTTCATCGATATCAATAAGTCAAGCGTAGAAATATTGCGGAGGACGAATTTCATCTATACAACAAGCAACAACCAACGTGCTAATTGCGTTTTCAAGTGTCTTTCGAGTGTCTAACAATATTTGATAGAACGGAGGATTGGATGCGGTGAACGGGGAAGGGATACGTTAAAATTGTTGGGAAAATTTACCAGATCCTTTCCGTACGTAATGAAACCGACAATGATGTTGAGTATGTGGTACGATGGTGCCATTGTTTTGCTGAGGGTTGGATCGCAATACACATGATATACATAAATCTATCTTCCTTCTAGCAAGAATTAAAAAAGAGAAGAAACGAGTCAAGAAATATTTTGCCATTACAAATGTTGATCTAGGCAATAAATCAATTTGCTAGGGTATTTTGTTGAATTTTCTATTTCATGGTATTTCATCGGGAATTTACAGAGGGATATTTAAAATATGTCAAAAATATATCTATTTAAAAAAAAGATATTCAAAGAGTTAATAAAGAATGCCTTTATCTCTGGACTCCATGCATGGTTGATCTGTCAGAATTGACAGAATCTTGGCAAGAGCCACTAAAATAAATATTAGTTTAATAACGCCGAATTTAGAAAAAGCATATCATTGTCAGATTGTTAGCCTTGGTAACGGAGAAATTCATGGGTTGATTTATAATTCTGGAGTAACTCGAAAATATCAGGTAGAACAGACGGAATTTTAGCATATGTAAGTTTTGATGAAATATGATAATCAACGCTTCATTATACCTTACCATATCTTTCAAACGGTCTCTTTCTGAGGAAATGTTGCAAAATAATCGTAATCTTACAAGGTTATCACCATATAGAATAGCGTGAACCTTAGTGCTAAACAATAGTATTCCATTAATCAGTAAATTTTCGATAAAGCTTTGCATTGTAAATAACGACCCGTGCCAATCGTTCACTCATTACATTCCAGATACAGAGGACAATGTACAGATAGCCGCCTTGTCTACATTTCGTACCTTAAAGGAGACCTAAAATCTACCATTTCCCTTTTCTGCTTTTAGAGGTAATAGAAGTAATAATAATTCAAATTACCAACTTTTTCCTCTTCAAAAGCGTTTAGGAACTTTATTTCAATAATGAAAACATTAATTCCGCCAATAATAACTTACAAAGAGCCGCCATTTTATTCCTACGTTCTTTAAAAAAAAAAAAACTGACTAGATTCAGCTTATTATAACACCAAGTGCACACTTAATTATTCAAAGTGACTGTCCTGTAACGGCCAACTTCGAAAAAAGTTCCTAAATGAATGTGAAGCATATGAATATGAAGCATATGCAAAACCAAAAATTATTATACTCTATGCAGGCGCGTTAGTAGACCACTTTGACTGGGGTAGGGGAGAGAAGGAGGTGTAAAATGTAAGATTTACCGATGGCCTCAAATTAGCATCTCATGCATTTGGAAAAACAACTTTCCTGTTAAAAAGTTAATAATCAAAATCGGTTTATCACTTGGCGATTTGGCTTCAAACTGTCTGACGGTCTTGTTTCGTATTCTAAGCCCTAATTTTTACCGACCTGATACTAAATTTATCGAATAATCTTCAATTTGAATGGCGAGTCTCCCCCACACCCCCGGTATTTACGCACGTTCCTGAACCTATGAAGAGACAAAATCCAACGAAACGAGAACTTGCCGAAAAGTGGCTAACTATAACAATGGATTGCAGGTTTGATTTCGGTCGATATAAGCTTGTATACCGAGATCATTATGAAGAGAGGGAGACTTGTAAAGCATATGAACAAGTCAAAGAGCTAAAAGGCAGCTCAAGTCTGGTGCAGTTACAATAGGTTCGTATACCTAAACAGCAAAGAGATAAGAGTAGCAAACAGTGGCGTAGCCAGTATTTTCATATTGGAGGGGGGGGGGGAGGGATTGAATTAAACCGACACGATATTTAGTGGTGTAGTTGAGGTAACACCAAAGGTGTCACTTCTAGCGTAAAGCGCTAGACTTGTCAGTGTGGGGTCCAATGGCCCGCTTATGGGCCCCTGGTGGGGCCCAGAGGCGAAGCCCCGGTGGTAGTCCAGGAGGCGAAGCCCCTGGTAGCTCTCGCAAAATTGACATTTCAAGGGCAAAAAGTTATGTCACAACGCATTGTAACAAGGTGTATATATAAAAGTCAAAATTCATGTCAAAGAGAGCTATAATACACCATAAACAAAACACAAATTCAAAGCGCAAAGCGCTCGACTTGTCGGCGTGGGGTCTAGGGGCCCGCTCAAGGGCCCCTGGTGGGGTCCAGGAGCAAAGCCCCGGTAGGGTTCCGGGCGGAAGCTCTGGCAAAATTGACATTTCAAGGGCCAAAGCGTATGCCACAACGCATAGTAAGAAGGTGTATTATACAATTCAAAATTCATGCCAAAGATAGCTATATATAATATACCATATACAAAACACAAAATCATGAAAACGCAGTATGTGGAAATATAATGTTTCATTGTTTACGTTTTTACATGGTTAGGTTTATCGTCTTTGAATAATATGGGTTGCCTAAACAGCTATAAGAAAGGTTTCAATAATTTACTACAAACTTGTGTAAATGTTGTCAAACTTTTAAATTGAGCATGTTCTGTATCACGTGTACTCCGACACTCACCTCCCCCTCTTTCCCCTCGCTCTGTCTCTGCCCACCCCCGCTCTCCCCTCGCTCTGTCTCTGCCCCCTCCCCTCTCTCTCTCTCTCTCTCTCTCTCTCTCTCTCTCTCTCTCTCTCTCTCTCTCTCTCTGCGTCTTAGTTTATGTATTTAAATACCAAATCGCACAAATCTTTAATATGTTATTACCAAACTGCCGAAGAACCTTTTCAGAGAAAGTGCCCTTTGAAATCTAAAAACATAATAAGTACCTAGAATGTTAAAGCTTCTTAAACCGACGGCACCAATCTGAACCGACGGATTAGAATCTGAACCGATGGATTAAAATCTAAACCGACGGATTAAAATATTGGGGGGAAGGGGGCGATCGCCCCCCTCTCCCCTCTTCTGGCTACGCCACTGGTAGCAAATAAAGTAAGAGAACAGCTAAATACTTAACCTAGGCCTACGATAGCAAAGGCAATTCCAGAAAAAAAATCGTTCATATATAAAAGAAAACAGGTCTTGATTGTCTTTTTATGCTCAACATTAACACAAAATATTTGTATCGTATAGATACTTCTTATCCCTAACCTTGGTTAAAATTTGCGCATAAAACTAATATACGTTTGTAAGACAACTGTGTATTATCTCGAAATCTGACCGGTACTGACCAAATGACGTTAAATAGTTATATTGATTACCTGAAGTGGAGGCTAATACAACTAATATGGCGACCTTCATAGTATCCTGAATTTGTATCCTTGTCATGAAATCTGTTCATCTTTATAAAAATAAGAATAAAAAATGTTGTTGTTTATTGAATTCTCCATAATTCATTTTACAAATTTAGATCCTCATTCATTCACAGACTTATATCTCCTTCAAAATCTACAGAACAGAAGGAAAAACCGATAAAAATTACAGTTGATTGTTTTTGCTATGTGTTTATTATTAAACGAAAACGCGAAATATGAGATGGTGTTACTTATTTACATTAATGATCCATTTTCGCTAATTTTTGCTTTTTATACAGGACAGCCTTCAATTATCACGGACTTGAAACATTTTTGTATTTAATTATGTTGATTATTCCATTTCGGGGAAGTAATTTTGATGTCGCATTTTCATGTTCCAGGTAAACATGCGTAAACGGGAGTAAAACAGGGGCCAGAAACTCTCAGTTGAATGTGGATGGTCTTGACGTTGGATTTTGGCAAATGTCGGAAGCACATGTGATCTCCATTATCAGCTTACATCTGGTGACCTGTTAGTGTTTTTCACGGTGTAACATAATAATACTACCACGTTTTATTACTTATTTCCCGTCTCATTCATCTGCCAATATCGTATTCAGCTGCTTCACCTCACGGGTATTGTTTACAACTTTCATAGTATCGTATACTTTCTAATATATTAAATTCTACTACGAAATAACGAGCGAACGGACACGGTAGATTAAAAGAATTCGATTGTTGAGCAGATATTATGTACACTGTGTGAGTAAATTTACGAGACGCTTTATTAACAAGCAATGAATCGGCGGTTGCTTAGCAGCATGAATCACGAGTAAATAAGCTATAACCAGGGAGTTGCAACTCCCTGCTATAACGTTCTTTAAAAAGGATACTACTACTAAGAATGCCTACTTGATAAAACAGGTAACAAAGAGGTTATCTCATGATATTAAGTACAGTTAAGAGAGAAAAGAGAAAGTTAACTCGAATTCATTAAATCCAGAAACAGTTCGGCTGATTTATTTTTGTATTTCGCCAACTTTTGTGACCTGTTCGATGAGTGTGTCATCTATCTATCTATATATATATATATATATATATATATATATATATATATATATATATATATATATATATATATATATATATATATATATATATATATATATATATATATATATATATATATATATATATATATATATATATATATATATATATATATATATATATATATTGATAGATATTGATAGATAGATATATGTAGATATATAGATATATAGAGAGAGATACATAAATATATATATATATATATATATATATATATATATATATATATGTATATATATATATATATATATATATATATATATATATATATATATATATATATATATATATATATATATATATACATATATATATATCACAATAAGAAGTGGCTCAAATGTTCGAAAGGATTTAAAAGTTTAAGTAGGGTTTTCAAACAAGGTATATTGGACACGGAGGTTGATTCTAGTCCATCCTGTTACCAGGTTACTGGATGGACTCCACGGATAATTATATCAAACGTAGGTAAAGTGTAGATATATTCCAAAATATCATTGGATGATATTTCTTTTCTGTTTACCATCCTCATACAAGTTTACATGAATGGTTTTCAAAATATAAACGGCATGTAAGAGAAATGATATAACCCACCCTATCGAGATCAAGGACGCACGGACCTTCCAAACTATACCCTCGGCGTGGCAGAATCGTCGTGAACCGTTGAAACGAACATAATCTCTCAAGTAACTGGTTTTGGTAAAAATGTTAGCCCTTTCCTCGTGGGGAAGGTCAACCTTCGTTGGAAATGTCCATGTGCCAATTATGTGTACGTGGAAATGTTGTTAACTAACGAACAAAGGAAAGTGGTAGTATTTATGATGGAATAATTATTAAAGTTTTTCCAGACGCATGATACAGAATATTTCATTTTGTTTAAACGGTTACACTTTCTAGTGTGATGCCTTAATGTAGTATTGGAGATGAACAATAATAATCGAGAGAATGGAGCCCCAAAATAGCCATTGTCACATATTATGGAGAGTTATCCCATCCTATTAAGTTCGAATCAATCTTATACATTTTCCCGCCCATCTGGACAAGGAGTCCACATTGTGAATCTTCTGAAGCATTAAACGTAAAAAAAAAAATCCCTTTAATATTTTTTGTAATAACACTTCTTATAATTAAGAAACACACAGTATTTGGTAATTTTTCTTTTTTTGCTCTTTATTGATAAACAAATCAGACCTCACACAACATGTTGTGATGGATTTTAAGTAAAACTGCAAGAAAGATAGAACTAGGTACTACAGTCAGGCGCTCGTCAGTAACTGCTGAATGTGCTTTGGGACTCCTTACAAATGTTTCGCGTCAGCCCGTCACTGATCCCAAAAGGTTCAATACACATTTATTTCAACAAAAGATAATTTGTAGCTTGTATAGTTATGATGATAATAACAGGACAGAAAAACCACAAGTTAATGCAGATATGCATTGAATATTTGTCGCCTTGTAGCTTTGTGCGTTGGGATATTTTAGACAAAACGTAGGAATTCCTTTTTATTAGTGTTTTGAAATATCTTGGTTCCATGATACGTGCATATAATCATTGAGCTATTATCTCAGTTAATAGCTCCATGATATAATGCGTATTTTTAATAAATGCCAGATTTGTCTCTATCCCAGCAAACAGTAAATGATTTCACAACATTTTGTGTTACAATGATTTTACAATATCAAAATGTGTGGTCGTAAAAACATTAATATCATATTTTTCATAGTATATTATGCAAAACCTATTTTTATTATATCTTTTTGATGTCTTTAAAAACTAATGATATTATAAAAACATTTTTACGACCACATAAAATGATATTATAACAACATTTTCAGAATTTAGAAAAATGTTTTTTATTATGTTGAGAAAACATTATTTTGTTTTCTGGGACTTTTATTTATTTTTAATTTTTTGCACAAAAACGCTCTTCAATTGGATAAATATACAACCTGACATTAACAGTCTTTGCTCATTTCACCACACACGAAAGCTTCAAAGCCAGTTATCGTGTCTAACTTCCAGGTAAATATGTTTCAAAACGTGCATTTTGATTGGTCAAAATGCAGTCCGTTGTGCACGTATACTGATAGGCCAATCAGTAATTATTTTGGAATAGAATGTACGCCACCACATTCTAAATCACGATAGATGGCCTTTAAAGTACCAGTAACACCGTACATACTTTTTCTATCCGCAGTTTTTAAGTTTGTCAAAACACTTAAAGTATTAGTATTACCGTACATACTTTTTCTATCCGCAGTTTTCAAGTTTGTCAAAACACTTATTCCGTTGCTTAGATTCTAATTGATCAAGGTTCTAATTTTCTCTATGTAAGCAAAACTGATGATAATGTAACTTAAAGAAATGTTCAAGATCATTGCATAAAAACATATGAAATTTGTACTTCAAATTCAGTTCTGGATGACTTTTAGAACAACTTTCCCGGCAAATTTGTATTGGAAATTAATAAGTCAACAATGTTTGAGTAAAATGCAGCTTCACTCCTTGTGAAATAATAATTTCTATAAGGGAATAGAGATCTATTCTAAACAATGGCATGAAGATTTCCAATTTGTAACAAATTTGATGAGATATGTAACTCAAAATGCTTTCAAAAATTCTGCCTCAAGGTGATAATGGTTTATTTGTATAAAGTTGTTCGCGGTTCAATTAAATGATTTGTGTACTTTTTCTTCCTGATGAAAAATACAGCCTTCTAAAGATTTCAGAGTTCCTTTAACAGTCTCTCTTTTCAAATGCAATTCCAATTTCAATTGAAAACTTCATTTTCAAATAAGCTTACATGCCTGCGTCGTACTTCAGAGTGATTTTGGTCATTTTTAAAAACTTTTTTTCTTTTACCCGTGTATGCGGGGATAAATGAATCCTGTCTACTGACGCAGATCGTTTTGTAACACTGGAATCTTGTCTGTGTTCATAGGGTTGTGTTGGAACTGTCGGCATGCTAATTTGTTTCAAAAGAGCATCAAACTTATCCTTCGGCTTTGCAGCTTCTGACAGCCTGAAAGGTTTATTCATCAACCTTAATTCAGAAACAGTTTTGTTAGACTCTAATAGCGCAACAGGGGAAGCCAACGGTGTTGTATCTCTAAGGTCCCATAGCGGTTCATCTAATTTAACGTTTTTGATGAATGACAGATCGCTGCCGTTTGACTCACGTCTGGAAGAATGCAAGAAGAGTCAACATCTGCTGGAAAGCGGACAATGTAAGGTTTCTTCTTGCCACCTCCAGGTTCAAATGGATAAACTAAATAATTTGTTTCCATGAATAATGGAGATGAAAGAAGACTTCTCTGGCCAACTTTATCTATACCTGAAATAGTTGATAGTTTTTGCCTTTGTTCCTTGACTGTGGAGTCCTTGCATCTCAAAGCTGAAGACGGTTTTACTGACACTTCCGATTGTTTTAATTCCTCTGTTGTTGTTGTTGACATGTCTGAATCTGAATTTGATGGGGAAACTGTATGAACTCGGGGCAGTATGATTACATTTGGTTCTTTTTTTGTATTGATACTTGAGATAGATAGCGTGGCATCTGAATCATCGGCGACAGGTTTATGCACGCAATTATCTGAAACAAGTAACTGTGGTGAGGTACTTGAATGATAACCGGATGATCCTCTACTCAAACTCTCTCCGGGAGGAGGGACTAGCAAAGCAATGCCAGGCTTGTCTGCTATTTCGATACTTTCGCTGGATAAATTATGCATAGACTCGATAACAGGGGGAAGGTAATGTCGATCCTCCTCATACTCAGAAATTTTGTACAAAAGTTTGGATATGCATTCCTCATTAAATGTTGGTACATAAACTAACGCTTGCTGGTAGCAATCTGCAATAACTCTATCTAAGGGTTTACTGGAATAGTCAGATGGCAAACATGTGTCTGATGAGAAAGACAATTTACTATCAGTATAGTGACATTTCGTTTTTTCTCGGTTTTCGTGTCCATATATATTCCTGACGCGGCTTAAATCGTGTATTCTTTCGTACAATCCATCATTTATGATCAATTGCTCTGTTAACTTTAACTGTTCCTTAACAGTGTGATCTAACAAGAATCCAGGTTCTCTTACCGAGACTACATTTTTCCCACGAGCAATTGCTAATCTGAGCTCGCAAAGGGCGTTCCAGTTATCCAGTAAATCAGAGTTTAATAGAAAAATAAAAGCGTCCACTTGTGATATGATATCAATCGTTCTTTGCCATTCATCATTTGATCTCTCTCCTGTAAGTCCACTTCTTACAAAATGGTGAGCCGAAACCAAATGAACTATTTTCTCTCTTGCAGAGGAAGAGTCAAAAATTCCTAAATTGTTTCCGCTATGGTTTCTCTTAAGATTTGTGTTGCTTCCCGAGACAAAAATATGCTTTTCAGTTATTGGCGAGCTTACGTCCAAGGATAAATCAGTGAGCCCCGAGTCACGGTTTGTTATAGTTCTCCGCGGGTACGGGTACTGTAATATATCACTCTTTCTACTTGTATCCCACGGATCAACACCACCGTGGCCGCGACCATCTTCGATTTCAGTGGAACTAAAAGCACGGACTCTGCTTAGAGGCCCTCGCAATCTGTTTTTGTTTGGCAAGCTGGGTAATTGCTTAGGTTTGTCTACTGTGTGCTTACTCGGTTGTGTATGCATTGTCGTTTCCTATTCCCAAACGATGTAATTATAGGAAGATTCTTACGTAATTGTAAATAGATGTTTTGCTTCATTTAACCTACCCTAAGGCAAATTGACAAAAGGTTTTTAATTATATGTTTGCGTTGGTATAGAAACAACAAGAGAACTCGAAGTAAAGTGTCAAAATATTTACCTTTTACTTAAGTAGAGTTTAAAAAGCTTGCAGGGTTTTAGCCAAAAAAGAAAGTACAGATCCTTCACAAAAAGTCGAATGTATCCTTAAAGCACACGAAGCACCTACACAGAAATAATTTGTTGGGAAACTTATTAGGAGAATACATCAGTATTTCTGCACACTTCATAACTTTGAATCATTTCATCATCTCGCTTTGTTTAAGGTTCACCATGTTTAATGTTTTTGTTTCACAAAGTTATCGTGATTATTTACTTCGCACCTTCTTCAAAATGTGTACTGCTTTGAATTTGCATCATAGCTACTGTAACAACCAAACTTCCCACCGATTTATATTATGGTAATATAAACGTTAGTTCAAAATGATACAATCCAATTAGATCCGTTGAAAGTACCCTTAAACGAAAGTTTACAAGCAGAGGTTCTCCCAATGTAAAGTTCAAATTTGTATATACACCATCCTAAGCCTAGACGATGCGAATTAAATCCTTTATCGTATAGGCCAGTTAATGTTAAAGTACTTCCTATAAGGGTTGTTCAGTTTATGAAGGATTTCCATGTAGGTATCTGCATGAAATCTGTAAAAGACACAAAAAGAAAGAAGTCTTAAGATCCAATGTCATCCAAACATTTCGTTTTGAATACCTTCAAAATTGTTCCATTTCCGTAAAAATGTACTTCCCTTACGCATTGAAGTCTTTCGTAGTTTGCAATCATAGCACATTCGTACATATATCTCATTTTAGTCTTTCCAAAACTGGCTTATGAAATATATTTTTGGGCACTTATTATGCAAGTCAATGATTTTACACGAATAATGCAAAAGAAAGTTAGAAATTATAACAAAGGTGTAATTTTGTCTCGAAATAAGAAAAGTGATGGTTCAATTGATTTTATCTGAATTAAGTTCTTACTAAGCAAGTTTTTACATTTATCTTCTAATGATTAACACCATGCAATGAACTTCAGGTTTATCACTGAATTTCATAAGTAATAGAATTAGTAGCATAACAATAAGAATGCCTCAGCGGCGATATTTTCATATTTTCTAATTATGATTGGTCACGGCACTCTCTATTTGCTTCATTCTAGTCTTAAATGTCAGTTTGTGATTTTGCTTGTTTTCTGTAGTGTTTGCGATTTCCAACACTCTTTCCAATAAAATGTGCAAAGCGTTTGTGTTCCTGGCTTTGCTCTTAATATCACCACATCATCTCTAAAAGATGATATGCATCTTAAACGCTGTTTCCATCTTCCTTTTTATTCACTCTCGTGTTTCAATATCTACGGACACTTAGGGTTTTCCTTACTTTAAAATAACTTACTCTTTTCTATACTCTAATTCCTTATTCAAATTTGAAAATTCTTTTTAAGTTTGTTGTATTTCTAATGCATGGAATATTTGTGATATATGAATAGAAATACAACTCACAATATCTTAAGAATTAGTTTTCCTTCGTACCTTTATGTCAATTAAAATATCATGTTATAGTAAAGGGATAGAAAGAATGACTAATATTCGAATCAAATCTTTAAAAGAGTCAGCGAATGTTTTTGCATGTATTAGTGGGTCAGAACACAATGAATACAGATGGGACAATGTGTACGTGTAACTTTGAAGTATTTTAGGCAGTCAAATTCACCTTAAAACCTGTTTGTTGTCTCTTGTAAGTCGGGTAATTCTCCCATGCTCCTGATCAACTCCTTTCTCTCGCTTCTTTACGTTTGCTAAAGTCCTTTTACACTTCATATAAAATAAAAAGTCTAAACGCGGAGAATTCCATTCCACTTGCCTGGTTTGCTTTACTCTCTCGATATTTTAATACAATGTATATAATGATACTTTAAGCGAGGTTAACCAACACAATAATCTTTAAAAAAGCATCGCGAAGCATATCCTTGGATTTAGATTTTATTCATTGTCTGTTTTGTCTTTAAAAGCATTATTTTCATCAACTAAAAATGCGCAAGTGGTACGTGGTATTTACTTGTAAAAATGTGATAAGAAGAAGACGCAGAGACAATCAACAATAAAATTTTATTTTATTTACTAAGTTATTGGTCCAAAAGGTGTAGGCCAAAATAAGAAGATCTAATAAACTGATAGAGTTTAAGAAAACGATCAATTGACACGGTGATTGTATTTCATATTGGGAATTGAAAGCAAATAAAAGTGCTCTCGGGGAAGCTCTCGACGTGTAAATTTAAGAGGGGTAATTTTTGTCTTAATTAAGAGGCGGTGAAAAGCAGTAAATATGAATGCAAACTTTAGTAACGTAAGATAATTTACGAATATTCTCCTAGTTCATCTGTACTCGCTTTTTTGGTATTTTGTTCTGTGTGGTGTTATTCGTAATTATTCATGGTAATTATTCATGCTTTTTTATAAATATGATTTGGAATTGTTATATTTTGTGTTAGGCTGTTAGGATGAGAAGCGCATTACAATATTGTCGATTATGTGGTTTAGTAACAGCCTACAGTCAGATTAATGAAAGAAACTTGATCTATGTGTAATAGTGTGTTTCCGCTTTCGTTCGTGCCTGTTTCTATTAAAAAAGGGCAAAAACATATTATCAAAGTAACGTTAGGCAATCATCGTCACCTCTATTTTAAAGTGATTTGTGTATTTTTCATGAAAAAAGCAATTTTTTTTCTCTTCTGAATATTACACTAGAAATTTGATCTTTTTATTATAATTGTCTCGATAAACATGTTGTTGATATTTTTTATTGTTTTTACTACATCATTATCGTTATTTTCTCTATTCATGACAACAACATCATATTTTTGAAAATGTTATCATATGATCAGAAATGGAAAGCAGAGCTTACTGAGTTACTATATAGGGAGTCAAATGGTAAAGAGTTCAAATAAGTTTTAAATTTTGTCATAAACTGTTTGCATAATCAGATCTAACATTTAGCATTGAAGAGAAACACCTCTCATTCAATGAGGGGCCACTGCGAACAAATTTTTGGAACGAAATTATTTTTGTATCATCGATTTTAAGAAAACTTAAGAGAATATTTAAAAAATAGATGTTTTATATTTATACTTATTAAGCTCTATTTACTCACCAAAAGCTCATCGGATCTTGATAAATAATATCCTTACACTTTCCTTCAAGATGCAAATACCTCGAAATAATTAGTGAACTTAGTTATTCATTAATATGGTAGGATTCAAACTTTAATAAACAACTGTTAACAGTGACATTGAACTTCTCTCCTGCAAGACTGTAATACTTGTGATGCACAAATGGAAATTGCTTTTCATTATAACAATCGATCGCACTTTCTTTACTGACTATGCAGCTTCATCACCAAAGCAGGATGACCCGATAAAGCAAACTCACTAAGGCAAAAACTATGATATAGGAAGGATTATTGGATACGCCCATTTAGTGAAATTCTGAGGAGAAAGGTGGACAAAAATGAAATCAATATTCATACATTTGAGTTATTTATCCAATCATCCTCTGCTTATGTTTTTGTACCAGTAAGGGAAATGCTTCCAAATTCATTAAGGGGTAAAGATACACGCATCACCAGACGTGCAGGTTGTTGGTAAATTGAGTAGGCTGAAGCGCATTCAGTTGTATTAAAATGAAACCTTTAATATTTACATTAATGTAACTAATGAATCACTATATTTTGCCACGTAATAAAATCAATTAAGACGCGATAAGACATGTTTCATTACGTAAGCATTGAAATGCACTATAAAGTTGAATGTTCTAAAAGGCCTTACAAGATAATAGTCATAAGATATGATATCAAACTAGGGGATAGTAGCCTAAAGGAAATTATATATAAATAAGTTATAGTGTTTTGAGATACAAAAAAATATAAACACGTTGTTTTTTCTCGTTGAGTCTCGTTGAGAAAACTGCGAAGTCCCGGTAAAAACCGGTGAAAAAGTGAGAGACAGAAATGATTTTTACAAAATTCTCAGTGGTTTTCAGTAAAGCTTGTAACGAAAGGATGATACCTTAAGGTCAGGCTATCGTGATGACCCTCTTTTTTGATTTGCAGACCTTTTAAGTTTCCTTCATAAATGCCCCAAATATCTCTCATTGGTTCCACAAGTATTCTGTAAATAAATCAGATTCATAGCAATTCAAACATATGATAAATGTTTGTTAAATTCTTTAAATCGTAGTGCATTGCTATACACGTTTTAATACAATCGGTACATTCATGACAAATCAATCACTTATTAACCCTTAAATCAAAGATAAAATATTACCATGTACAACATAACTCTTGTTTCTGTAACATAATATAACTCATACGACATAACATTGTCCAACGCACACAATTAAAGATCGATAATTTAAATAATCTAACAAATATTGAATTATACAGGTCGTGTTAGATTATTTACAAAAATTAAACCCCAAATACCTTAAACCTAACCAGAAAATCAAAGTTTGAAAACGTGAAAATAGGCGGGCAACAAATTCTTAGCGGTATTGTTGTCACTGTGTATATATCCATTAATTTGCAAGTACATTAAACTTAATATTTGGCGTCGAAGTCACATCTGTAGAAGATGAATATAACCTAGCAACGGTTGAACAGAAAATGCGAGGCTCATTGACGTAAAAGTTTATCTAATTAACTTCATGTGATCCTTGTGGTAAGGCTAATTAAGATAACTATAAATTACTATTTAATCTGACGTTTGAATGGAACTTACATATCTGTTTAGGCCTACTTCGAATCATATGGGCAACTTTTATTTTTCCTGATAATAATTATTTTAAACATTATAGTGAAAGAAATGATAACGATGTGATAAGCACGACCGGTTAGCGGTCTTCTGGTCTGTAAGGCAGTCTTTTCAAACGTGAATAATTGAATGGTCGTGATATACTTGGGGTTTCCATTTGTACTGATCAAAGTTACAAAGAGGGCAATAGTTCAGCCGTTTGGTCAGAGGAAATACTTTTTCGAATAAAATCTGAATATACTAAGTTGCATTTTATTTGTTGTACCCAAACGACTTTTCTATCAGCTTAACTAACTTTTTGGTGCGTATAGAGTTGAGGACTGTCTGAATTTGAATTGTTTACTCGACAGTAATATTTTAGTATTGATGAATTGATAAGAAGATCAACATTCTTTTTAGTTTCATATGATTCATTCTGCGTGCCTAATCCTTCCATCTGTCCATAGCTTTTGAGGCAAATTCAGTAGAGGGCTCTGCATATCTTACAATCTTAAGAGTTTTAATTCTGGTGATATCATTTAGATCTAAAAAAAAATCACTAATATAGATTTAATGATAAGAATTATACATCATACTGTGTGTGGATTAAGAACATGAATTATTTTAGAAATTACTTTCTGGGTAGGAATGGACATGGGTGTAGCCAAGGTCGTTTGACCCACAACAACTACGAAAAAGTAAAAAAGTCCAGAAAATTGAATAAAAAACCTAGAAAGTTTACTAAAAGGTTCAGATTTGAGGAAATAACTTTTGTTTTGCTCTTCAGTAAAACAAGCTTCCAAACAATCCAAAGGCTGGTTTGAAAAAACGCCATCAGCACTTCAAAAGACCAGCTACACCACTGAGTCCCAATGACATATGACATTTCAAAAAATATTAAATAATCTTGTTTATCTTGCGTAAAGGATTCATAAGATGCAGGTATACTATATGACTATAGTCCTATCACAGTTACAACTATGACATACTTCTTTTCTTTTTACTCTGACGAAAATTGAGGTCGTAAATGTTAATTATCTTCTCGGTTTTTTTACCTAATATGCTGGCACGTCTACAGAAAGCAATAATCAGATCATTCAGGTGCTACACTGTTCTACTCTCTACTTCTAATCATAATAATGCGCTATGCACATATGGTCGTTTAGAACATGTACAGATTCAGTGAATGGCTTAATCAGGAAAAAGCTTTAATTTCTGTTTGGTATGTAAACACGTAAAGAGAAGTCCGAGACATTGTGTCTGTAATATATAACCAGGACATTCTAGCACAGCTACAACGATACACAAGTCTAAGATGCACGTGTCAAATAATTAGGGCAAGGTTTATTTCTTGAGGTGGGTATGTAACATGTTATACAATAGTCCATTCCGATAGTCTCCCTTGCACTGATCCTGAATAGTACCGCATTCCAAAATGGGTCGCATCATCAACAAATATAGCTCCATACGTGTTAACTCAGCCACTCAAGTTTTGCCTCAAATATTATACAGCGTTGCATATTACATGGGAAAGGTGACAGGTAAAGTCCTAAAGTCCACAGTTAAACAAAACATATAAAAGATGCCAACAGTTTTTTTTTTTTTTTAACGTCAGTCAGTATCAAGGCTGACTTTTAAAAAAAGTAAAAACCGACTGTGACCGAGTAATCTGCTAATGCTTATATGAACATGACTGGTCTAATCACTGAATCAAACTTTTTCTACAGAGTAAGAGCATGGACGTACAAATAGCAAATTCCATGTAAATTCAACTACCGTAAAGAAAGGAGGTTAATTTTGCTCTCTGCATTTTTAATGCCTGAATGTTCTGACAAGCTTACACCACCTCTTACGACACATTTCCGAGATTATATTTGCAGCATGTATGTTCCAGCAGAAAGGAGAGTGGCAACTATACCTGCAATCTTTAAAAAGGTACTAGTTCTGTTATATCAAATTACCGACTTGCACGTCTTATAGGTATTATATGCAAGCGTCTTGAATCAATCATTCTTCAGGATTTGATGTCTCATGGTATTAATAACAATCTTATAAGTACTAATCAATTTGGTTTTATGAAAGGAGGATCAACCACTGTACAGATGTTCAACATTTAAGATGATTTTCCCAAGCTTGATAAATAAATGAAGTGAACTGAAAACCCCGATTTTCCGAAAGCTTTTGATACAAAGTGACCTCACACGCGTCTTCTTTATAAACTGTAAACGTATGGTGTTGTGGATATACTATTACGATTGAATCAAATCGTTGGAATTTTCTAACAGATGGTATTATAGATGCCGGAATTATGATGTTATAAACAGAATGGACAAGCATTGGTGTTATCAAGCGTTTCGCCTTTAACATGATTATAATTCTTATCAGGTATTAAGTGACAACATAACCAGATCTGGACTTTCAGGCGTCTTATGCCTTTTATCCAATATTTATTATAGGTATAGGTAAATAAGTAAGATCATAAAGACTTACCACCCCGAATTCACTCAGATTATGTAGTTCCATGTATCAAAATACTAATAGTTCCAGGTTCGAGTCTAACAATGATTAAACTCGCGTTTTTTAAACAATATGCACAGTGAAATGTTAAATTAAAGCGGAAGAATTGGTCATCTGCATCACACCCTCTCCCCCCACTCACCATTTGGGAAAGTGGTTGGGTGGCGCTTACCGTCCCTTGGGTGAGGATGCTAAAATGTGTTTCCGATTTCTATAATCCCGTATCGAACAGGATGAAGCCCCTGTGTTTATCACTTCCGGTTCAAATTCAGAAGCTTTCGTTGCCAGGTAGCGTTGTTAAACGTATGCACAGTTGTTGCCGAGTTCCCACTCGCGGGAGGATCATAGCAAATAAGCATGTAAACAAACAAAGAGTTAACATAACATAACAAGATGACTGGCTAAGCAGGGTGAATCACCTTATAAAAAGCCCAAACTAACAAGACCACCACACTCATTAACAACTCTTTGCGAAAAGCTAAAATGCCGAATATCTATCCGTGAGAGCCTTTTGGTCAACTTCAAATTGTTACCACTTGTCACATGAAGATTAGCTGAAACTTGCTAGAAATTACAGGAAGTAAAGCATCACTACCAGATAGAAATTTAAAATTCTGAATCATATCGCCACATACTCTTTTCAACTCAAGCGTGGTCAAACCAAGAATTCGCAAAATAATTTCATAAAGAGAGATTCCTTACTTCGGGAATAAGTCTACTGGCTTTTCGCTGAACCTGCTCCAAAATGAACTTATACTTCTCATAAAAGGGACTCCATGCCTAAATAGCATACTCCTGTGAGGCCTGACTAACTGCTTATACAAATTAAGGACAGCCTCTCTACCAAGAAAACAAAAAGTTCTTCTAATCACACCAAGCATCCTACTTGCCCTTGCAGCTGCTAAAGCACACTGTTTAGAAGGCTTCAGATTACTAGTAATGACTGAATGACAACACCTATATCCCTTTCTTGATCAACACAACCAAGATTTGAACCATTCATGCAGTAATCAAAAGCCAAATTGCTCTGACCAAAATTAATAACTTTGCATTTATCAACATTGAATGACATCTGCCACGTTTGGGACCAACAGTTCAAGAGCAACCCAAAAAACTGGTTACTTCAAAATACCCTAAAAAATTGGGTGCTTTTATGTATTACGTCATCGCATATGCCTACATATTTGACCAGCCCACACTATACATATAAGGTTTGTAATTTTTGCTCCGGATTGTCCAAAATTTCACTGAATATCCTGAAATTTTGGAGACGGATAATAAATAGATATTCAAAACCTTTTGCCGCTGCTTTTTGAAATTTATTGTGGGTTTTTAAGAAAATGAACAACACAGACTGCCCATAATCTGTTTTATTTATTTTCTTAAAAAGACGACGGTAAATTTCAAAAAGCAGCAGCAAAAAGTTTTAAATATCTATTTACTATCCGTCTCCAAAATTTCAGGATATCCATTGAAATTTTGGACAATCCGGAGCGGAAATTGAAAAACCTTATATGTTTAGCGTGGGTTAGTCAAATGTGTAGTCTCATGCGATGACGTTATACATAAAAGTACCCAATTTGTTGGGTATTTCAAAGTACCCAGTTTTTCGGTTTGCTCCCGAAATGACCAAGAAACTAACTTATCCAATCAGTTTGCAACAGTAAAGAATCCTAGCATCATCAATAATCCTGTACAGCTTAGTGTTATCAGCAAATTTACAGTTATAAGTTGTACGCGAAGAAACTTATCTGATATCACTGAAAGGAGCAAAGAGCGAAGACGTTACTTTTGTGGGTCTTATGAATAAACCAGAGCGTTTATCACATAGTCATAGGCTACAACTATTGTTAATCATCTTATACTGCAAGACTTGACTAAGACATGTTTAAGACGTCGCAAAAAGACTAGCTTATTCATGTGAGAGAGTTGAACACACAATTACAATGACGGGGTCGTCGCCTGCGTATTCGGTTATGATAGTACAAATGCTATCACGAAACGCTTAATACGACCAGGACGAGAACACAGGTACGACGTACGGACAGACATAACATCGACAACCAAGTCAATGTCCACGGCCTTTGATAACCAGTTGTGGTGCACTGGCGTGTCTACCCACCCCAGGCTTGAACCCGGGGCCTCGTGGTCTGTAGACAGGTATGATAACCGCTACACCACAGTTCATGTGCCCTTTCTCTACTATTTTGTAGAACAAACTTCAATCAAACTGTATTGTTGTCTTTATTGTCTGGAGACAAACCATGTTTTGCGGGGTTTCAAATCTTTTAAACTCTTCATTTCTTAAAGATTTTGTTAATGATAATTCAAAATTGTATGTTCGAATTTAATTAATATAGTTACATGTACCTTTGCCTAGGCAGCTAGAAAGTTGAATAAGTATGTGAATAGACCGTGAACATAATTGTTTCAAAAATTCAAATTTCTAATAAGGATAAAATATGTACTTTTGAAACAGCTTCAAATAAAATAATAATGATATATGTTATGTTATAATATGCTATTAGAGCTTGATATTGTAGGTAAAAAAACATTGGCCTCAAGTATGAAAAATATTCTGCAAAGTTACGGTTTTGGTTATGTTTGGTTTTATCAGGAGGTTGCAAATTAATGTAATTTTATTGGTATTTCCAAACAAAGAGTTATGGGCATCGATTCACAAAACTGGGAAATTAGAATCAGTTTATTTGATAAGTCATACACCTATTGTTCCTTCAAAAAATGTCTTATTGTTGAACTTTATGTCGTCTTAAACATAAAGAATTATAAGAAAAGATCTGTATTAGCTCTTTTTTGATGCTCTGGGCACAACTTAAAAATTGAAGAAGGTAGAAAAAAAAAAAAAATCCCAGAGATTGTCGTATATGTTCTCTATGTGATAGCACAAATGTCAAAGATGAATTTCATTCCCTAGCTGTTTGCACTAGTTATGATAATTTAAAAAGCAAGTTCTTGCCTAATCTTGCATTATGTCCTACATTTCATAATTTTGTAACGCACTTAAAGCAGAAAAAGTACGTATCTAATATTGCTAATTTTCTCTTACATGTTTTGAAATTTAGAAGCGATTATCTTGAAGAATAAGAATCTTGTATATGTTTCTTTGTTTTGTAATTCTCCGCTCAATTGATGTATGTGCATATGTTGGTATTATGTAATGGGCTGGAGGCCTAAAGCAGACAGAATAGATTACAAACAATACTATATTTCCAATGGAATCAATATTCTGTTTTCAAATTGATATTGCTAGAATATCAATCTATCATTAATTAATGTAGTAGATTTGCGATACATTTTGGAACACTTGGTTTTCTTCATGAGTTAATAACTCCAATTTTCATTTTCATACAAGAATGCTTGAAGGTATGATTAATGCTGACAACTTACTTGACATTTGTGACAATCTAACAAAAAACATGGCAACTTTTTCTATAGAGTTTTCAGTGTAGTTGCATGCAATTAACATTCTTTTCATGAAATCAGCAAATATAAAGTTCCTAATGGCGCATTGCGTTAGAACATCCTACGTCAATCAATTAATATATTGGATTATACATCTCAAATACCAGGAAAATAAAATTACATGATGCTTTTCCCATAAAAAAATCTCAAATCTCCCTCAGGTGCAGAACTGATGATTCCTTTTATGGAAATAACAGCGGGATAAAATTTAACATCAAAAACATGATTTGCTCAAGTTGAAAAGAACCTCAGGGAAAAAAAGTCATATATTTGTAGTTGCAGAAATAATTTTGTATTTGATTACCTAGTAGAAGTGACAATGAAATCCGAATAAACGAATCTTAGAAAGCTGATTTTGTTTTTGTTTATGGCTGTTCAAGTTTACAGATTTCTTTGTATTAGTGAAATGCCCTGTAACTAAGGAAGTCAAAGAACTTTATCAACTTCTATCAATTTCTATTTCTATCAATTCACCCTTTCGAAACTTCGAGAAAATCTTCTCCAATTGTCAGTACAATGGGCGAGGAGAATGTTTAATTTGTTCCCAATATTTGGCAATAAATTTTTGGACAGACACCACTTTTAAGCGTCATCTGGGAAAGTAACTTTACCTCCACACTCAGACACTGAGAGTCGATGAAATATCTGGCAATTATCAAGAAAATATTTTCCGATGCCACCCATTCATTTGGAAATGACAATACATAGGCAATTCTTCACTTAGTCAGGTGCCACCACATTTCCCTGACATGCCTAATAAGCTGTCGTGGCATGGTAATTCTCACAGACCAACCACGAACCACCAGTTTCAATATCCAATTAGTTGATATGCGGTTTCACTGGTCCACAAAATAAAATGCCGTTTATGCATAATTTTTTGAAGAGAATGTTTCTAGGTCGTAAAACCAATGTTTTATTACATGTGGAAAGTTTTACTGTAAAATACATGCTAAAATATTTTTCGATCCGCTTACTAATATTCATATATCAATTACATGGCTTATTACATCTGTTTTTACGGAAGTTGTCACAAAGACATGATGCAAAGTCAAGACACAAATGTCTAGAACTACCTATGTACCTCAATTTTGAGGTCAGGTGAGATATTACAAATTGAAAAAGGTGAATCATTTCACCCACATTCCATATTAATGAAGTACTTTGCGTTGTTCCAGGGCATATTTCTGATCCATGTTCATATCATTGTGCAAATGTTTTATAACATGCCTCAAACCGTAATTTAAAAAAAGGTATTTCCAAATCACTATAATACTAGCATTTTCAATTCAAGCAAATGTCGCGAATCTGCTTTCATTACCATAATGATCACTCTTTTTCTAAAAACGCGGGATTCTGTTCTCATAAAGCATTTACCGTAATTCAGTAATCCTAAGTGACATTTTGAAAAGTACAACCATGTCCAATTATATCTGCATTTCCCGTATACGGACAGTACACATTCATGATTCGATGCTTTAACGCAGCTACAATGCAACTGGATAAACGATATCTAAGTACATATATGATAAACCTAATATAGTAATTCCATTAACTGACTGAGCCGAAAGTGTATTTTCTTCTTACAACAATATGTCAAGATGTATTGATTAATGGATTTGATTAAGGGGCGAAAATATGCAATGCTAAACATAAAATTCTTTCATCGTCTAGCTAAATGACAACTTTACCATAAGATTGTGTTAATCAATAAGAATTAGAGCAAAACGCTGTAAAAAGCTGTAAAGATTGCCAGCAAAACAAGCGCATCTCTACTCACGTGTCTTGACTCCTGCGTTGTTTAGTCTTCTCGTGAACACTCCAAAGCATTCTCATGTTCAAGGGCTGCAAGTTATATTGAAGAATGCGAGACAAATCGACTTTTCAAGTCCGGGGAATAATTTTCCAATAATGATACAAATCCACCAATTTTCTGAAGCTTTCTTTAATTTCCGGGACTTTTCTTCGATTTTCGGAACATTTTCTTCCATTTCCGAGTAGTTTTTCAAATTTCGGAAAATTTTCTTTAATTATCGAGAAATCTAGCGGATTGGGCATGATTTTGATAAATATAGGATTTAATCAGTACTATTTACATCTCTGCGCACTACCTGACTATATAAGATCGGTGCGCAAGTATCATATTGCCATTATTATGCCAAGTCGGGAGGTATGACCCAGATATCTAGCCGAGTCGGGCATGATTCCCGACAATGGGCTGCACAACCCCCTCTTCCCCTCCTCACCTACACCTCCGCCTCGGCAATGCTCTAGGTTAACATTTCTAAACAGGCTGACATGCAACGATCAAATTTCCCCTGCACATTGAGAAAATTCAGCTAACTCGTGGGGTCTGGGTGAAGCCCTGCTGGGGTTCTAAGAGGTGAAGCCCCAGAATCGAAGAAGAGTTCTTGTCAGTGATGCCTCTGAATGACTCTACATCAAAAGTAGACGTAGCCAAAATTGAATTGCAAAAAACAAGAAAATTTTAAATTCTAACTTTAAAATCAACTATGATATATTCATTCGGCTTACTATTTCTAAGCAGGTAGAGGGGAAATTTCCCCTGGACAGCTGAAAATGCAGAAAGTTCAAGCGCACAAATTAGAAATATTGCTGCATTCGGATAAACAACTTAGAAAAGGGTCACAATAGCGTGAAAAGCAAAGAAAATGTTAGCTGCGTACTGTGCTGGTAGTTTTCCGCCAATTTTTTGTAACACAATTTTCTTTCTTGCAAATCTCTGGTATATTCTACCAGTCAGCCAGTGTATAGAAGTCACGCTATTGGGGAAGGTACTGGTTCCCCTCACCAAATTTTGCACAAATAATCTGATCAAGGTCCCTCGGATCCTCTACGTTTTGCACGTTGACATCAAAACTTAACGGTCCCTTTTTGGAGAATGGCTACCCATCCAATATTTCACATCACTGCCCGATTAAGTGTGGTGACCTGAAAAACATGTTATCAGGATCATGCCGAGTCAGAAAGACATGACTGTTATATCTAATCGAGTCGGACTTGATTCGGATATCACATTTCTGATTTAAACAGTGCATCCGACATTTCACATCTCTGCCCGACTAAAATCGGTGCCTAAGAATCATGTTGTCAGAATCATGCCGAGTCGGGAGGGCATATCCTCTGATTTTTGGCCAAGTCTGGCATGATTCCATTAAATCACTGATTTAAACAGTACATCCAAAATATTACATCTCTGCCTGACTAAGATTTGTGCTCACGTATGCATAATGTTGAGGGCATTCTGACCCCGATATCTAGGCGAGTCGGGCATGATTCCAATAAATCACTAATTTAAACAGTACATCTGACCGTGACATTTCACAATTTTGCCCTACTAAGGTCGGTTCGCATCTATAGGCGTAATATTGTATTTTTTTCTCAATACTGTATTGTTACGATACTGCCCATTTTATTAGGCCCTAAGGTCTAAACGTTACTCGCAAGTACAGACAATGGGTGAAACCGAATGACACGAATATACAGTACACACAAACAGTCCAAAGAATCCGAGTGACACTGTAAGCATTAGTTAAGTACATTAGGACACGTTCACTGTTCAGAACATCTCATACGGAAGTCACAAAAAAACTGATATTCCACTGCATCAAAGTGATTTCAATGAGCGCATTCTCCAACAGGTTATAAAAATAACGACAAAATTTACGCGAAGAACAAATTAAACGTAAGAAAGCACATGAAAATATAGGTATTAATTCATAATTTATCGAACACTAACACACGCAGTCAAAGAAGAAAGGACGCTACCAAATCACACAACACGGATGTTAGCACAGATTAATTCGCAACAAACCCACGCAGGGCTAACTTAGGTCATCTCATATATTTGTTCTTTTCTCAAAAACGGACAAATGAGCATAATAACAAAACTGGATAACAGTTAGCTAGCATGTTTCCCCATAATTCCATATAGCTCTCACACTTCAGCAAACGCCATCGAAATTCATGAAATGATTTTACTTCGTCACTCTGTACAAAGTGTATGGACGAAGGAACTAGCATGATGGGTAATGGCTGTCCCATGGGCTATACAAAAAAAACTCGCCTCTCCCGGACTGACAGGGCGGCTGCCACCAATTGCATGCGAACATTTGAGCCAAAATTTATACAGGTAAAAACGGAATGCGTTATTGTTCGAAACTGTTGATAAGGTAGCCAATTATTGTATAAAATAACCCCTGTAATATTTTAAAACCAGCAGTTTTAGTCCTTGAGTATGAATCAAAGTTTCAATTTTTAATTTATCCTAATCTTTGACTGGGCGGAGAGCTAAAAATCTTTCGCAATCCTTTAAATTTCCTAAATCTCAGTCACACACTAGGTCTATTCGGGGGTATTGTAAAGACTAAAAACGCTTTAGTCAAAATTTGCTGCAGCTGTTAAAGAATTGTGATAGAATATTAAAACCACATGATAAACATACGTAAATACCCTGTTTGCCTGTAATACAACACAATTTGATTGACTATATGGATACCTGAAAATCAAACCATTCTATACTGATCAACTTTAACCGATTTGGTTTAATTGTATTCATGGTTTTTAACAGATTTTAAAAGAAAATTAGCTGATGTTGCCTCTACATGTCCAGGGGTGTATAGGAACCCGGGGCCAGGGAGGCCAAGGCCCCTAATACTTTTTCTGGAGGACCAAGCACTACCCCAACCCCCCCCCCCCCCCCTCCTTTTCCCATCACACTTTAATAATGAAGGTCTAATGAATTGATTTTGATTTTTCCATTGCAAAAAAGAAATCATTAACAAACTGGAATTATGCAAAGGGAAAATATTTTAGGTGAAGATATAAAATTTGTTAGGTGTCGAGACCCTGTAGGAGATTACATAGGACTTGGAGTGGTGTATAGCTATTTATGAAAATATGTAATAAACTTCTGTGGTGTGAATGATTGCTTGATTGTCATACATGTAAATGTATTTGTTGGAAAAATAGTGTACACTTCCTTTGAAGTTTGTGCTATAACTGAAAGCCAAATTTAAAAGATCTCTTACATTGAACAAATTACTGGGCTGTAAAGATGCTATGTACAATTTAGGTCATTATGCATCATTTTTTGAATATATCTAAAATGCAATATTTTCCTTAGAATAAAAAAAAACACCATTGTGTACATTATTCTCATAATTCTAGAAATGGAAGAAACGTATTCGCTATAATAAGTGGATTTCAATGTGTTTAATAGTGCTCAAAAATTACTAGAAGTTTTTAATTTAGATTTGTCAAGAAGAACTCATTTCAGTATGTGCTAATTAGAGATGCTTTTCTTAGATGATTTTTACATTAACAATTAACATTTTTTCATCTGAAGAAGACTCTCAAAGATCACACACTTTAAGTATTGGCATGTTTTATGTAGTAAATATTATAGAATAAATTGAAAAGAATCATTCAAAATACAGTGAAGCCCTGGTGCATCCCTAAATTCTTGATAATACCTTAAATATGGACCTGAGATTATTAGCATAAGATTAAATGTTGATGGAAACATTTTTATCAATCTTTGTACGCAGTCAATACATCTGTTTATATCAATGTTCACATATTCAATAGTATTGTTGACAGCAATTAAAACGGTACAGAAATGTGATACATCATTTAAAAACCTAATTATGCAAAGAATGATAGCTTTGCCATGAACCCTTACAATTATGTAAATGTTATTATAATAGTTTTTGAGATTTGCCACATCTTCCTAGTCCTAAATTATATGTTGTGATAATTACATCTGTGTGTGGCAAGTGGGATAGGCTATTCTGAGATATAAAGGACTATGGGCATCTAAAGTGGCAACATGGTCTTAATTGGTCTAAAATATGATCTAAACCATTAAAACAGCCAAATTTTCTAATACAATTGGTTAAAAATTGACCAATTTACAGCATTTTTAATTTCTAGCCGTTATTGCAAAATAATGTGTGACATCAATGGGGGAAATATCCTTCATTACCTTTTGTAAAACCTTTGTTTTTATTCCTCTGTCAATGTTGTCTGAAATACAGAATTGACTGCGGGCAAATCTTGATGGAACATCGTAACACCCCGAATCATCGTGTATCTAGAAAAGACATTCTGAAATTCACAAGTGGCTGAACATAATTAAAAAAATCATTTGGAGATTTTGAGATGTGTTCCTCTTAGTACAAATTCCGGACAAATAAACAAATCATGAAACTTTTTAATCATAAGTTGACAAACAAACAATCTTTGTTTTTGTCAAAGACAAAGACTAAATTTCAAACACTATTCTACTCAGAATTCTATGCTCTTTCACATATCTCAAATCTGCTAGATGTACATAGTCCTTTAAGATAAAGTTATTTTACTGCCAAAACCTCTTATCTGCTTATGAATTTCAATGCGTATACGTGAAATTAAAACCTACCCAATATTTGGTGAATACATTGTATAATCTCTGTTTATATATCCTATGGATCAATCATACTACATTCCAATTCACAAGTTTGTAATGTTGCATTAAAAAGTTCAGATGTTGAACGATATAAGGATTGTTACACACAAATAAAAATGATGAAGAATAGACAAAGCCTACAAAAAGTATCAAAATAAAGAGATTAATGATTAAAATAATGAATGTGTATGGTTAAGTTAAACTACACCAATTTGATTAACTGATAAAGGCTACCAGAAATGTTTCTACTTTATACTGTTTGTTGTACTGTATACTATGAATAATTTCATTTCATTACAACAATTGTATCATTTTAAATGATTTATTCTCACAACTCAAAATTTTCAGATATAAAACAAAATATCGTGTTAAACTGTATCTTTCTAATTTACTTTTACAAGTTTTATTCTGTTTTAGAAAGATGTTGCTTAATCTTCTTGAGACATAATTCAGGCCAGAGTTTTAGAATAATCTAACCCGATTTCTTTGCAGATCCGGCCGGAACCGGATTTTGTCCACTATCCGGCCGGATAGTCCAGCTGACCGGATATCCGGTACATCCCTATAAGAGAGACTGACATTAATGAAATTTGGTAAATGTATATATGAATATATTGTCGAGAATTGATCAAAGAAATACATGTACCCTCATTGATGACTTACGAGAGTCTTTATAGATGCACAAAACGTGGAAATTGTATAATCAAACAAGAGTTTACCAGAATTATTATCGTTGTTTAAATAGGTGAAAATTTATATCAAACGTTGTTTAGAGAGGAAATATTTTTCTCTCTAAATTTATAAGTTAATAAGTTTGTTTTATTTTTGATTAGTATTTTTTCAAAGTCAAAATTCAGATAGAATTTCAACTTTTCAATTTTTAGGGATGTCGTATTTGGCAAAACATATTCGCCTTTGAGCATCGAAATTTCAGTGTTTAATATTCTACCCCTTTGATTAAGGCGGTAACACGTGTCCTCTATCGAGCGCCATTAGTCCAGCTGAGAGTCACGAAGAGATTGAATTCTTACAGTAAATGTTTTTAACTTGTATCTTGTTTCATATCAGGCCAATCTAAAGTTATTGACACTAGTACTCCTATTTTTGAGATCATTATCAGAAAAACATCCCGCCTGTTTGATCTCATTCAAATTAGATCTCTATTTCTAATTGGTCTAAGGTTTACTCCTATGGACCCTGGGTTTATGATGAAGATATTTATTTGCGCATATTCAGTAGAGCACTTTTACGTTCATTAGTGTGTATGTCGTATTCTGATTGGCTGAGCTCAATCCCATACCACTGCTTGCAGAGCTAGAGACTTGCAAAGCGATTAGTGTATCCCCGCACATATGATCAGTTAGCTTGAGGAGGATAGAAAGCTAGGATCTGAAAATGGTGACTTAAAAAACTTTCCTTTATTTTTTTTAAATTTTTCGATGTTTCCTTACTTTATGATTTTATGATACTATCTGTTTAAACTGTGAATAACTTGGAAAGAATCAGAAGTTACTGCTTTTTCAAACGTTTCAAAGTTTAGTTTTGTATCGAGCGTCAGTATTGATTTTTAACATACCGTTTGCGCGAACTATGGAGTTTTTATAATTTCTCAATGGACAAAAAATTATGCTGGGTTACGTTTTTTGGACTAGCCAAAATACGAAATTAGCATCAGGTTTTACCTGAGGAAATGTCCATGTTAATATGTCAGTCTGTTGCAACAAAACTATTGAATAAAATTGACAAAATTGAGTATTTTCGAAGGTAGTAATGTAAATTCTTTCCACAATTAAATGGCAATTTATATAACTATTGTGCAGTACTGTAATGATTGTACTGTACTATTCTGTAATATAGCACTAGTCTAACGATTATCAAGCCTATAATGTTAACTCGCGACACCCCTGATATGTTTTGTTTAATATCTTTGTTATAATTAATTGCCATTTAATTGCGCAAAGAAAACTCCTCTGAGAAGTCTCATTCCTTAACAAAATGATGCATGCAAACGCCGGTACTGAAGCGTAAGTGTCACAACGCTTAATAAAGGTAATTAGTCTTCCGATTCTGGAATATCCTGCGCACGCACCTAATTCGTTATAGAAAGGCGTGCGTGAAGTAATGCAAAACTTGATAGAAAGGATCGTACGCCTCTCTATAACTATAAATATTGGAGTGTCGGCGCAGGATATTCCAGAAGTCGAAAGACTAATTGCCTTTTTTAAGCGTTGTAACATTTACGCTTCCGTACCGGCGTTTGTACGTATAATTTTTGTAGGGACTGAGACCAAGCGTTGTTCACGCTTAAAATATATGCTTCGTAAAATTTTGTAAGCAGGTTTTGGGTGAATGCTCAAACTCACTTCTGATACGCCCTCTGATAGGTCTCAGTCCTTAAAAAAATGATACGTACGAAGGCCGGTGCTGAAATTAGAAGCGTAAATAACGCTTGGTCTCAGTCCCTACAAAATAATACGTACAAACGATGGTACTGAAATTTGAAGCGTAAACAACGCTTGATCTCAGTTCCTACAAAAATCATACGTACGAACGCCGGTGCTGAAATTAGAAGCGTAAACAACGCTTGGTTTCAGTCCCTACAAAAACTATAGGTATGAATGCCGGTGCGGAAATTAGAAGCATAAACAACGCTTGGGCTCAATCCCTACAAAAAAAGTTATACGTACAAACGCCGCCGTGCGGAAGCGTAAATGTCACAACGGTTAATAAAGGCAATTAGTCTTCGACTTCTGGAATATCCTGCGCACGCACTTTAATTTGTTATTGAAAGGCGTGCGTGAAAGTAATGCAAGAACTTGTACGAAGGATCGCACGCTTCTGTACGAGTTTGATTAGAAGCACAGAGGTCAGTGATTTCAATCAATGATATAATTGTTCTTGGCATTTTATTAAGAAATGAAAATAAATGATTCTGCATTTTTGGAAAGGATCGCTTTAAAATGACACGGTAGTAAACAATATGTTCTGTGTTCAGATAAAACGAATTAATCGGATGATTTTTATTAACAACCAATGAACATTAAACATAGGAGCATGTCACATCGTTTCTTAGTACATTGACCGCAGTATGCGCATTTGGGATATCCAACCTGTCTCCATATTGTGTCATGAAATGCTATGTGAAATTAGCGTAATTGGAAAATTTTCTTCAAAAAAAAAAATACAGCACCGAAAAATGGATTTAGGAGAATATTGGCGTGATTACTTCATAGACCTATGTTTTAAGAGCTTTGGTTCGGAGACACTTTATACATCGTCGTAAACATGGGGCGGAAAAAATGTGGGCCGAGTCTTTTGCCACAGAGTGTGACGTCATTTAGCCTATATTTCATATATACCTCAGTGTGTGATACTTTTTGGTTTGTCCTTCACCCATGGTGGTTCTAAGAGAGGGCAGCAGATATGTTGGTGGATTAAAAATCGTAGTCAATAAAAAACAGCCAACTGCAAATTTAAAGCTAAAAATAAAATTGAAATTCTTTAATCCCAAAAATCAATTATATTTATATTAGCTTTAATCATAACTTGTCTTTCTAACCAAGATTAAGGTTCATTTTATTTCTAACAAGAAGACAAAAACACGACTTTTTTTACAGCACATGCAGTACGACAACACTTTAGCGCAGATTTAGATTGTAGACAGGCATGTAGAGCACTTACTTACTTAGGCCTAACTGATTATAGTATATCATAAGAAAAATTCTACGCGAATAACTTTTCTGATAAGGAAAAAATGATCAAAACTAGTAGATGTCTTGGACAATTTCAGTAAACTTGAAAAAATGTGTTATCTTAATTGTGCCAGTTGTTGAACAGTCTGAAGCTACCTAACGCCGTACGTACGCTGTTAGTTTAACCTTAACTGATTGACGTAAACGCTGACAAGTATGGGCAATAATTTCAGTTTTATTTAGGAACAAGAATAAGTTGCTTATCAATTCTAATTTTATTCAGACATGTATGTAGCGATTGATTGCTTTCAAAAGGCGTCGCCGGGGTAATCATAGGTCATTGTGTTGCCTAGCCAGACTACAGTAACGTTAGTGTAAGTTAGGCTTACATTGTGTGAAAATATTTGAAATTTAGTAGCATAACGTTAAGGCCTATATAAGTACATTACCATGGTATTGACTTAAGAAAGCTTTAGGCCTTTAAGTTCCTTATCAATTTGTTAATTAAAATTTGTAACAATATACTCATTTCAAGCTTATAATATTACTTTTGATTTCGTTGCAATTTGTTGTTTATTTTTGCTGTTTTGTTTTGAGGGATCATCTCCATTTTTTCACAGACTCAAGAAAGATGGTCTCCATATCATTTATACATGTTATAGTAGATTGGGATGGGGTTAGTTATTAGTCACATACTCACTGTACACACGCATTTACTATGGGACATTTGTTATGTTTACACTAACAACATGTTTTGGATTAGAATACATGGTGCAGTAGGGCCTATGTGTATCAATAAACGTCAGCAGTCATTAACAAAGAAAGAAAACGTCAGCTAATTAAAGACAAAAGAAAATATCAGTAAATGTCTGTCATAAAAGGCAATGCTTGAAACGCAGCATTACAATTGTTAGCTAGGGTGGGGTGGGCATGAGACCAATATAAGGCCTAGGTCTAATAAACTTTTAAGTTGTCATGTGCCTATCAACAAAACACCCATCAAACAAAATCTAAACAGGCTGACCAACTGGCAGATTAGTGTGTATAAAACAAAGTAAAAGTAAGTCAACTGCCAACTTGTTTAAATAGGTAGAGATACAGTAGATCAAATTGCTCACTTAATACTTTTTTTCTATTTTAATAAACTATAGGTTTTCAGTTTCATTCACATTTTTCTGTTCAATATCATTTACCAACAATTGCAGGCCCTAAATTCATAAACTTTAACACAAAAAATAATCATAAAATTCTTTGAAATAGGCCTATATATTGTATTGCAGCCTAATTACTTCCAATCCCTGAGTGCATTTATTTTATTTTATGTGTATTACTTATTAAACTTGCTTTCAATTTGTTTTGCAAAAGTTTCTCAAGCTTACTTACTGACTTATTCTTTTGTAAATTGGTTATCTCCACAATGAAGTCCCAGTTCCTCTATCATAAATGTACATGACAATTTATAGGAATGATTTTTATAAGTGGCAGAATTAATTAATGGCAGAATGATATGTGTTGATCTGTTTTAAACACCTGAATTTACACATCATTTCATGTAACCTGTACCAGTGGTTTAAGTCATTTGATGTACATTTCCTGTATTATTTACAAATTATATTTTTTTACCCTACACACAATTGAATTATTTAACTGTTTAATTAGTTTTCCCCTTCAACACCAGAAAGTTCATAAGTTTGAGATGGGCATGGCAAACTACCAATTTATTGTTTTTGAATCACATAAACTGATAATAAGAGTAAAAACTTTTCCTGAAAAAATGAACCCAACTGTAACAATGATTGCATGTGTCATAGAGCTTTACCTGCACCTTATGTTTGGCATAAATAATATTCCCTTCACAAATATCCAAATATGGTTTATTTCATTTCCAGTATCCATGAATTCTTTGCCAATTTTTGTTTAAATTCAAGCAGTATACACAACAAATCACCAGGCAAATTAGGTTAGATTTGGGCAGCTAATTTGAAGCAAGTCATAGCCTAAATTTTTGGTAATGTTTGTCAAGTTCTAAACTGCATGTAGCCTTGCAAGAATGTAGCTATTTGTTATATCCCACAATACATTTTTTGACATGACTGGTGGCGTTCGTAAGGCCGCAGACCAGTAAACAACAGCAATCCTACTGTCAGCATACAGAAACGGGTTAAAGTGAAAGAAATTACGGCCGAACGATGGTAAATGATTCCATAACTAGCAAGAATGTAGCCTTTTTGTAGGCCTAACGGCTAGGTCTGAATTTGAATAGGTTAAGTTAGTAACTTGAATTCTTCAGCCTTTTTCATACTACCTGATAATCCCGAGCCTAAACCAGGCTTCAATAACTAGGCCTAGATCCACCTTAATTAAAATTACATTGTAAATCTCTAGGACCACAGATGTCTGACTGCGTACGCATTTAACTAACTTTTAATCAAGTTTTAAAAAAAAGACCGGGATGTACAGGTGGCTAAGGCCGGCCCATCGCTAACGTTAAATAGGCCTACGGTGTTGGCCGACCTTCATCAACTAGGCTAGGGCCTAGGCGTAATACATAACGGCCTTCGATAAGTTTAACAGTAATTCCTTTAAAATGCTTTACCCTTTCAATATGTCATGTTCAGACGTAAAACAATGAGTAATAAACGCATTGACATCGCACCGTACCGTACCGGTATCGCGAAAAGTATCTGCACTGCACTATGTGTGCATGGTTTGTCAATTTTGCTCGCACTTGATCCATGGATGACGTCAAAATTAAAATTGTTATATTAATGACTTATAAATTATTTGTTTAATGAACTAAAAGTGCACAAAAAGTAACGATAAAATTAAATCGGTTGTAAAAAACTTCTAAATCAACAATTTGCGTAGGATACTTAATTTACACATTTTTTGGTATGTTCTATTTTTGAAATGCTTGACTCTCTACTGCCCTCACTTGGAACCAACATGGGTGGGTGACTTAAAAAATATCACGATTTCTTAATACTGTAGGTATAGGAGTTACGCATCATAACCTTTTGTATCAGAAATACGCACTGTAGGAAAATTGACTAATTACAGCGCGCGGTTAGGGAATACCCAAATTACATTACATTAACAGTGTTAATTCAATGCCCAGTGTTCATTTCTGGTTCTGACTTCGAAGACAACGGACCACGCGCATTTTTTGTAATGTGCAGAACAGCGTTCATATGCTCATTTCGTGTTGTGACTTAAAAGAGGACAAACGTGTTTTTCAGTCCCTCTCGCGAATTTGTTCGCGTATTTGGCATTTAAGTGTGTGTGCGTCATTGTGGATATACCAAACGGATATAATTTATTGAATTATTACTTGAATATTAAATTGCATCAACGCGTACATAAGTTAACTAAATGTTGAGTTTAATTATAAGGCAATTGATCGATGCTGCCATAGGATGATATGTATATTAGTTTTTTTACCCTGTAAACGATTCGGATTTATTTATACAAATACACTAACGGAACAATTAATTATGAGGCAATACATTGTTTCAGCCATTTATATGCATTAACAATATGTCTTTATTTGTATTGAAACAATTCAGATTTGTACTGTTTGTATGCAAAATTGGACCAATATTTCACGTATGACTTGTTTGTTTTTTGCAGTGTCATTATAAATTAGGCCTATAAGATAGACCTACAATAAATCGATGTTGTTTAATTACACGCCAACATTTACAAGAAAGAAAACACATTGCTTTCCCGTGGTACGCTAGAGTTTCCTGATGTAAGACGAGGGTAAAGAATGCAATATTTGCCACCATATCAGAGGGCAATATAACTCTGCGGCGAAAAAGGGCTTAGTGGTGCTTCTGCACTACGCGAGGATCTTCGACGTTCCATCGTAAAAGATGTTTCTCTGGCTCAGCCGGACGGTCCCAGACCGGTCGATGTTCACGCACAACACTAAACACACATCCACTAAATCGCATACAAATAAACTGTATAGACTAGGGTTATGTAGCAGTTAATCAATCGACAATTGATATGTTAAAAATCTAATATTCTTTGAATTTTCAATTTACGAAAATGAAGGAAATTTTACGAACAATAAGAAAATTGCACAAAAAGTGAAGACAACTGCTCTAAAATGGAAGATATTCCCCAGAAATGAAAAAATTGTATAAAAATTGAAGCAATTTTCCCGAAAATAAAGAAAAAAGTTACGAAAATTTGGAAATATCCCGAAAATTTAACACTTCTTACAAATTGAAGACAAATGCCAAAAATGAAGGAAATTGCACAATAATTAAGGCAAATTTTACGAAAATGAAGAAACTTTTACAAAAAGTGAAGGAAATTTGAACTTCTCGCAAATTGAAAACAAATTCCTGAAAATAATAGAAATTTCCAGGAAAATATGCCATGAAATCTGACTCGACAAAATCAATTCGTCAGACCTTCATTATTAGCGGAGGGAAGGGGGAGGGGGTACTTTGCGCCCAGTAAAAATATATGGCTTTCCACCGGTTTCTACGCCCCTGTGTATTGGGCCGCAAATTTGGAGCGTAGTTTGGTGTCGATGTTTTCATCCTAAAAGCTACAATGACGAAATTAACTCGATTTCTGAAGGTTTTTACTACGTCGGGTTAAAAAAATGACTATTTTTTCACCAACAGTTCTTTTAAAATGGTTCTCAAAATGTAAGCACTTTTCCAAAATGGCCGCTCAAATCGAGATTTTGAAAAACGCTCACTCAAAATTTTCGTTCTCTATGCTAACTTATTCGGAGTAAAATTACAATATCTCGAAAGGTAACACTATTTAAAAAATTATTACTCAAATATGACACGTTTTGTGAAATACATTTATCAAGTTTAAACACTTTTCGAAATAAATTTGCTCACATTTTTTCTTTTAGTTTTGAGTATGTTTGAAATATTTTATGGAAAATTGTCGCCCATGCCGCCATTCAATGCACCAAATTGAATAACTTTTTGAAAATTCCTTACTTAAATGAGACATGTTTTTAAAAATCTTTAAATACGAAATAATGTCATAACCAACTGACCAATATAAAGGGTGATATATTGTTGTAAATTTAATTTCATTAAGTTCTTAACTTAACGTTTAATAATTTAAAGAATATTTTGTACTGATGGATCACTAAGAACAAATTATATTTAAGCTTTGATAGATCATCATGGGCTACTTTTTGATGTTCACCAAACAGATCCATTAAAGTACAACCCGTCTATGGCCGTACTATTTCAACCGGAAAACAAACGAATACACACAGGGTGATGAACGAAGTTGGGTGACGACTTTGCCCTTGACAAACGCTTACGATTTTTGAGGGAATTCGCCAACGACGAATAGGCTCTCGACTGGGATATCACCCATCACCAAGCCATTTACCGGTGCCAAAAGCCTGCACTAAAACAAAGACGCCCTTTGTCTCGCCCGAGACCTCGTCACCGCACGAGCCCGATACACAAGGACGATGATCCTACCACCAATTAGAACAACATCCGTCAAGGGAGGGAAGAACAGACGAAACTGGCTAAAGCGTTGCAGCAGCAAGCAAATGTTCAGAAGGCTTGTGTAATATCGACGATGTTCCCCATTTCCAAGCCGTGATGCCTTCCTACCAAATCATCGTCATCACCAACAACCCCACGACCTGTTCCTGTTCAAGGGACCTAAACAAGACAACAAGTTGTACATCCTCTACCACCAGACTACCAACACCACTTTGACGTTATCACATCCATGCCTACCTTTCTTGACGCTAAATACTTTTGTGACCGCTGTTGGAAAGGGTATGGCCACTTTGAGCATCATCGTTGTACTGATATGTGTGACTGTTGCTTTAACGCCGAAAAAGACGCATGTGTCCTCGACACATGAATGCACTGCTTAGACTGCGATCGGTACTTTAGAACTGCCCCCAAATCAATCTGTCAACGTATTTGTCGGTGCTCCACCTGTGGAGTGACTCACAAAAACCGACAAGAGTGCGGAAAACGGTACTGTTACAATTGTCACAGTTAGCAACTAATCGACCATCTCTGCTACATGCAGGTTGTCAAAAAGAAAGATGTTGTCATTCACGCAGTCTGTGGAAAGACGAACGACGTGTTGGTTGAAGACGTTGTCCTGCTGCGTTACGTGTTCTTTGATTTCGAGTGCACCTGGGAGGACGTGCGTGCTAGCGGTGGGTACCTTTACGTGTCGAACTACAGTGCGTTTCTCAACGAGTATGCGAGAAGTGCATGGATATTGATGATGTGTCCCAGCCTTGTGAGGTATGCGGTCCACGCGAGTACGTCTTAAAAGGAGAACGTACGATAGACAAGTTTTGTCTCTGGCTATAGAAGTCCTGAAAACAACGAAGTGATTGTCATAGCGCAAAAATGAAAGGTTATGATGGACAGTTTATACTCTTCATAAACCAACGAGGCATGTGTCCTAACGTCATCATGAACGGATCGAAAGTGATGAGTATTGATCTGGAAGAAAAAGCCAGGAACGAGACAAAAAAGGACATCACCACTCTTTAAATCATCGATTCGTTCAATTTTATTCCGGCTCCCCTCGCCGGCTTTTCAAAAACCTTTGGATTGTCCGAACTGAAGAAGGGCTACTTTCCATACCTCTTCAATACGACCAGATCTACGTCGGACCATGGCCATCGTCAGAGCACTACGTACCGAATCAGATGACCATCGACAAGCGGGACGCAGTTTTCTTTTGGTATAACAACCAGAAAAACAACACGTTTGACATGGCCAAGGAAATGGAGGCATACTGTCACAGCGACGTTCAGCTGCTCCGTTAAGGATGTTTGAAATTCCGTGCCCTCTTAATGGAAATAACCGGCGAAGATCCATTTCAGCACTGTTTGACCATTGCATCTGCTTGCATGCGTGTCTTGTGCATGTGGACAGGTGTAAACCATTTTGCATAAATTGAAACAAATGCCTTTCATAAACACTCAACGCAAACACTTTCTCACAAATCGATCCCAAAATGTGAAAAATTCTACTTATTTTTAGGTCTCCAAAACGTATGGTCATTACGTATTGGTTTTTTCGTGACGTAAGGGTAGGACAAACCAGCACGTGATCCACTTCCATTGAATGGCACACAATGGTAAACGATAACTTGTATAAATTTTCTCCATCAACTTTCCTTTTGCCCTTTCCCCAATCGTTTACTTACTCAATAAATGAGGCATAATTTTTTTAAATTACATTTATCGGTACCGTTTTTGTACAAAATTTTATGCGAATTCTTAATTTTGTTCCAAAAATGGTTGTGTACACAACACTAATGTTATGTGAAAGTACCATACAGTAATATCTACAGCCTAACGTAATAAGTGGAGTTCGCCAATCAATAAGAAATAATGGAACTGAACATAGTTGATATTTCCTCTTTATCTACAAGAAAATGTCACAAAATAAGTAATTAGAACATTTCGTAGTTAGCAAATTTATGTTTAAGCGATATTCTGATGTCTGATGCAATAAAACCTATGTTTTTGACGTAGCCTAGGTCAATGTGACACAGTGGCAAGTTATGCATTGTAGGCTTATATGGTAAAAGCTCGTCAAATTCGCTGTCCTTATTTTACGTCACACGCCTTCTTTCAATAGTGAAACTTCAGCCGTTTCTTTGGGCTTAATTTTTCACTTTTTGCAAATATCTCAGAAATGTTTGATAGATATATGTTCATGAAATGTTCAAAATATGAAAAAAAAACATATTTATGACACAATCTTTACCTACTCACATACCTTTAGATATGAAAATTTACCCGCAGGAGATTACTTAATCAGTCCAGTTTACGCTTGCGATCGGGAGATCTCCCAATTGGGAGATTTTTTGTCATTATAACCCACAATGCATCTTTCCAAATTCAAATCTCTCTAAAAAAATACATCACGATAGAATATGTTTAAGCCAAAGGTAGGAAAAAGCGCGCAAAATATTCTTATTTTATAGGTGCAACAGAAGGATACAATTTATTTTTTATTTTCACTAGCACAAATTTAACTTTCACCAGGGAATTTTAAAGTAATATTTAAAAATTCATTGCAATAGTTTCTGAAGAGCAAATTTTAATATTTTAGTCATTGGCAAAAGCTTAAATCATACAATTAAAGCTCCAGAAATATCCATTATACAACTTTAGAATAACAGAATCTGAAAAGTAAAATAAAAGTTAACGGCTGCAATTTTGAACAAGTTAAATTATGGTAACTGCGCATGTCTTGATCTCCCATTCGGGAGATCTCCCGATTGGGAGCGTAAACCGGACTGCCAATCTTGAATATCATTATTTATTATTTCAAGATGTTTCATGTTCCTTTGTTTAATGTTCATTGATTGCTAATAAAAATCATCCGCTTTATTCTTTTATTTGGACACGGAACATATTGTTTTCTACCGTGTCATTTTGTAAGCGACCCTTTTCAAAAATACAAAATCAATTTTCCCATTTCTTAATTCAATGCCAAAACCAATGATATCATTGACCGAAACCACTGACCTCTGTGCTTCTAATCAAACTCGTACAGAAGCGTGCAATCCTTCGTGTTACTTTCACGCACGCCTTTCAATAACGAATTGGAGGGCGGGCGCAGGATATTCTAGAAGTTGGAAGACTATTTGCCTTTATTAAGCGTTGTGACATTTAGGCTTCCGTACCGGCGTTCGTACGTATAATTTTTGAAGGTTCTGGGACCAAGCGTTGTTTATGCTTCTAATTTCAGCACCGGCGTTCGTACGTATCATTTTTGTATTGGCGTATCAGAAGTGAGTTTGACCATTCACCCAAAACCTGGAGGTGGGGAACGCCCCATACGTCATAACCTGTTTACCTCATCACGCTACCCTATGCCAGTGCACGCTATCTTATACCAGTTCTGTCTTCTACGAACACCTACCCAAAACGTCCTACCAACGCCCCTGATAAATAAACAAAAGAGCGCACCCATTTGCTGTGTAAGGGCCCTTACAACTGGATTCTGTAATGAACGATACCTTCAGAATCAGCTTGAGTAATTGTCTGATAATAATTGTGACAAGAAATGATTGTCAGCAGCGAGGATATACGCACATGACTTTAGTCTTAGGAATCTGCATCAAATGTAATACAAATCATCCTCTCCCCAATGATAGATGCTTAAACCGCTTAAAACATTTTCCAAAAGCTAATGAATCTCCCTCTTTCCCTAAAGTGCTAGAATGCGTAGTTTACACAAGGACCTACCACACACGAGTGTTTCTCTAACCCTTTTAGATTTTCATGATTCGTATATTCATCAACACTTGCTTAAAATAGGAGTAAATTGTCATTATTGGGTATGCCTCCTATACTGAATCTCTTGTACTGTTCCAGCAATTTTTGGAAATATATATATTTATTTTATTTCCAATCAGATTCTTTTACGGATGTGTGTGTGTACACAATGTTGTGTCGCGTTTACAGAGAAAACCGTACAAGCTATTAAGTTGAAACTTGGTGGGATTGTGTGGGGTGATTTAAAATTGCGCTCTGCGCGAAGTGGGTTATGTACCTTAAAGGTCAGTCGTCAATTAATCAATTAAAATGGTAAATTTTGTTTCACACTTCCTGCGAAAACCGTAAGTGATATAAAGTTAGTACTTGGTGGGTTTGCGGAAGGTGTCGTAGGGTTGTGTTCCGCAAAAAAATTACATGTCACTCAAAGGTCACAGGTCAAATAATTTGTTTAAGATGGTAAATTTTAGTCGGTCGCGTATCATTGAAAAAACCGTAAATACTACGTGGTTGTTACTTAATGGGATGATTAGGATGATGTAAGGTTGTATCTCGCCAAAAGATGTGACATATCGCTTGAAGGTGAAAGGTCAAATATTAATGGTAAATTATGTGTTGCATTTCGTTGGAAAACGTAATTACAATTGTATTGTTCTTTGGTGGCCGAGTTGATGAAGGTTGTCACTTGTTGGGTACGTGGTGGTTGATGAAGGGCTAAGTCCCACAGATAAAAGGTTATGTCACTTAAAGGTCAAAGGTCAGGGGTCAAATAATTCATTAAAATTGTAAATTATCTATCGCCCTTCCTCGGAGAAAATCGTGAGTGAATTGAGTTGGTACTTGGTTGGTTGGTGGAAGACAATGTAAACTTGCGTCTTGCAAAAGGTGTTGCTTAGAGGTCAGAGGTCAAATGATTATGGTAAATGCTGTTTGCATTTCTTTGGGAAAACGTGATTGTTTTTGCATTGTATTGGGTTAGTGGAGGTTCTTACTTAATGGGTTAGTTGTAAAGGTCATGCAGGGTTATGTCCCACACATAATGGGATGTGTCACTTAAAATTTAAAGGTTCAAATGGTTGATTAAGCAGAGTATGGTTTTCCTGGGAAAAAGGTAAGTGATATAGGGTTGATTGGTACTTGATGTAAGGTGACGTAGGGTTGTGTCTCGCACAAAATGGTACATGTCATGTTAAGGTCTGAGGTCAAATAATTGATTTAAAAGTGATAATTTTGGTCTGTCGCGTGTCAGGGAAAAACCGAAGTGCAATCGGGTTTTGGGTTGGTGAAGGATGATGTAATGTTGTGTTTGCAAAAGATGTGACATGTCACTTTAATTTTAGTTTTCAAAATATATGCGGCAGAAGCGATAAGGTCAGCAACTCCGTGGATTGCCATCTGGCTGACCTTTTAACTGTTCAGCTGATTGGTCTTCGATGTGGTCGCTAAATGTTCATACAGACAGCCAAATATATGGAAAGCTTCTGGAAATAACACGACACGCTGCAAATGGAATATGCTAATACCATGTTGGTATATAATTTAAAATATATTTCTGAAAATGAGGATCTATGTGTGATCTTCGCTCAAAGCTTGCTTTTGATTCTCATTTAAATCAAAAAGTTAATAAGGCCAAGAAGATTTTAGGCTTAACCGTAGAGCTTTTACTGATTTCGATATAACCTCATTGGATTTACTGTAAAAAGCGTTTCTTAGACCACCACTTGAATTTTCAAATATTTGTCTGGTCTCGACTTATTAAAAGTGTTCAAAGAAGAGCAACTAGGCTCATATAATTGATTAGTGGCTACATTGGTTATATTTGAAATGTATGGCCTAATACAACAAAACAAATGCATGTCTTGATTCTGGGATTTGCCACTTCAGAATTGGATTTTATTCTAATAAACATGACAGCTCGCATCTGGAATCCATCTTTCCAAGTGCATACAAGTTAGCTATACATGCTTTATTTAGTGCCTTTTGTTATTTAGTGTCTTTTGCACATGATCCTTCTTTACGGGAACTCGGCAAGACACCTATACAGAGCATACACGCCAAGCTACAGCCTGCATAGAAGATATTAGTCTCGTGCGACCGGAACGGAAGTGGATAAACACCGGGTTTCCACACTAGTCTTTTCGAGAAGTGTTCGGAGAACCAGGTAGGGTGTAAGTGTTCTACCATCGGGACCAAAGTCCCCTCCGAAGGACGGCGAGCGCCATTTAACCATTGCCACTTCTCTCAAGAGATGAATGAGGAGCAGGAGCTGCAAGCTACGTACTTCCGCTTTGATAATCGGCGTATCTGTCTGCATACCTGTGGAAAAACTGGTTAGACCTGTCCGAGGCTTGAACCGGATACCTCCAGCATCTCCGCTGTGCGCTCTACCAACTGAGCTACCTTTTGTATTACAATACATTTACTATACCTATGTCTAAAAAGAGAATGATTTGTCAGCTTGAATAAGTTGGTGGTCTGTCGAATATCCCATCTTCCTTATCATCATTTTATAAGTGGTTAATAGCTAGTTCAAACCATCTGTTGATCTGCAGGATGCGGAAACTAAAAGCGATTCTATAGGGATTAAATCCGCCATGGTTGGTCTCAAGCCCGTATGAGAAAGGAGGAGGGTTGTGCGTGGGGCTAGCTTCCCTACCACGCAAAACATCTTTAGCTACAGAAACCAACATTGCAAGTTCTAAATCAAAATGAAAGTCAAATTCAAAATCGATAATAAGCAAAATGCTGATACGACTCGGGGAAGAACGAATTGAAGTCGGTTCAAAATCGTCAAATCCAACCTGGGAAGAAGGAGCTGGTTAAAACGTGGGGAAATTTGAAACATGAAAAAGATAAACACAGGTAGCAAAAGAAATGAACAAGCACAGAATGGAAGTGCTGGGCCGTTGGACGGGGACAAGTGACGTTGGCGTCAGAACACGCCCTACTTTATTCAGAACCACCAAATTAGACCTGAATCAGATGACCATAGAAATGGAGTTGGACTCATGCTAACGAAGGCATACAGAAGTCTGTTGGAGTAGGAGCCTGTTAATGAGCGAATCATAACAGTTTGTATCCAGTCCAAGTTCTAGAAACTTAATATCATCCAGCACTATGCCCAACTAATGTTGCAGACCATAGAGCAAGGATGAATTTTATAAGCAGATGCAAGAAGTGATGCTGAGATCCCAAAGGCGAGACATTACCATTGTTACGGAGCATTTTAACGCCAAGGCGGGGAATTTCAACATAGGCAGAGAACTAGTCATGGAACTGGAAGGACTTGGGGTTATGAATGAGAATGGGGATTTTTTACTGCATTCTGCCAACAAAACGAACTGGTGATTGGAGGGACAGTTTTTCCATATTGCAGGATTCACAAGGTCACTTGAGATCGCCAGAGCTAAAAACAGAGAACCAGATCGATCACCTAGCGATTTCCATACGTTGGCGTAGAATTAACCATGTCTTACAATAGAGGGGCTAACACCGGGATGATGCCAGATCACTAGTAGGTACGTATACACCAGACCTTTCAAAGGGGAAGGGGCGGCCTTTATGAAATTAATTTGCACTTTTAAACGCAGACAAGCTCAGAAGCATAACCGGTGCAATAATTCAAAAAGCCACCCCCACCCCAAAAAAAAATAAAAAATAAAATCGACATTCAGCAAAGGGAGGAGAAGGGGTTCCCTTTTTGCTACGTGTTTGCGCAATAATGATGAGGAAGCTGAGAGTGAAGATCGCTAATGTAAGGAAGAAGGGGTTACAGAGAAACCCACGTTTCGACACCTCCAAGCTAAAGACTGCAACCAGCGTCAAGACTTCTCCATGTCGCTCATCAAAATAATCCAGACTCTAGCATATCTTTATGATGGATCCATGGAGGACAGGATTACACTCACCGAGATATGCCAGGAACTGCTTGGGTTCAGGAGCTATATCAGAACAGTATAAGAGCTTTATCAGGACAAGATTCGAGCTCAGAAACAAAACCACTGCAAGAAAGAGTATGACCTCAAAAACAAAGAAGTGAAGAAGAACATGAGCTAGTGATCTAGAAGAACATGATATAGTGGATAGACTGGTTATGGACGCAGAGGAGGCCGCTCAGAAGAATGACATGAAAACAGTTTACAGCATCACACGCCAACTTTCTGGAAGGAAGACTAAGACAAACAGGCTAGTGAAAGGAGTAGACGAAAACACCCTCAATATACCTGCAGATCATTTGGACAAATGGATGGTGAATTTTGGTAGTCTGTTCAATGGCACCCCAACTCACCTGACATTGCGGAAAGCGAATACCTGCAGGTTCAGCTAGACGTGTTCAGCAGGGAAGAGGTGATCAAGGCCATCAGCAAGATAAAGCGCGACAAGGCACAAAGCCCTGACAATATCCCATCAGAGGCTCTGAATACAGACGCAACATCAACAGCTGATATACTGTTTGACTTGCTACAGGTGATTTGAAATAAAGGCGAGGTGCCTTGAGAGTGGCGAACAGGCTACATCATCAAGCTCTTCAAGAAAGGAGACCTCAGCAACTGTCAGAAATATCCCTACCAAGTAAGTTGCTCACAAGACTGATACTAGAGCGGTTTAGAATAGCTGTCGATACCAGACTCAGGAGGAACAGGAAGGATTCAGATCATGTACAGAGCAGACATATAGTTAGGCTTCGTATCATCATCGACCTGTCCTTGGAATGTCAATCTTCACTTTATGTTAATTTTGTGGACTTCAAAAAGGCCATCGACAGAGTGGACCTAACAACTATGTGGAAAATAATGATGCACAACGGCAATTCCACAAAAGATAGTTTGCTTGATCGAGAGCTTGTATGAAGAAACCACCTGGCAGGTCATCCACAAATCTGACTTACCCTCACCCTTCACCACCAACACCGGTGTCATACGAAGTTGTCTCCTTCCTCTCGTGCTCTTTTCACTCGTTACTATGTCTTGAGGAAAGCAATGGATGAGCCTAGAGGAATACAATAGAACATTAGTCAGATTTAGAAGACCTGGACTTCGCAGATCATGTCAGTATTCTGTCCCACTGTTATCAACATATGCAGGCAAAGATAAGCAGGCTTCAGAGCGTTGCAAGGACTACAGGGTTAGAGATTATTAACACAAAGACAAAGACCGTGAGAGTGAATGCTATAGACAAGAAGCACCAGTCACTTTGGTTGGACAAGATTTAAAAGACGTAGCATGGGCAGCACCTGTGAAGTCTGTTCTGTTGCATGGTGCTGAGATATGGAGGCACACACAGACTGTGGACCACAAACTACAAGTCTTTATCAACAAATGCCTGAGGCAGATCCTGCACACCAGCCGACCAGACCCCATCTCCAATTAGGACTTCTGGCAGAGAACGAAACAGGAGTCGATCACCACCAGCATCACAAACCGCATATGAAAATGGGTCGGTCACACTCCACAAAGGGACCAGAGGAACATCCCACGCCATGCTTTGGACTGGAATCCAATAGGCAAACGCAAGAGAGGCCAACCACAACCTGGCGGAGAACCCTAGACAAGGAGCTCAAGACCACCCGCATGTCCTAAGATAAGCCAAGAGAGAAGCGCATGCTCCGATCAGAGCAAAGAGGACTAAGTCAAAGTCAATAGGGACAAGAATCTTATCTATATATTGTCTAATCTTCACGAGTCGAAATCGGTGTTCATCCACGTTCGATATGCATTGTGCATTTATGAAGAAAGTGTGTGCAGTCGTCTGAGACATTTTGTTTTGTGCGCGTTCTCATGACTAGTGGTATTCGTTGAAAATGAAGAGCACCGTTAAGGATGTTTTATTGGGGTGAGATGGGGGTGGAGAGGTTTGGTAAACACAAATTCCCGAAAGTTAGGGGAGGCTATAATTCCAGACTGGCTTTAAAACACCTCTTTATTATTGTATGTTATTGTCATACGCTCGTATCCGCATAGCATATACGTTTATCAGTGATATATATAAATACACAACGTTCGGTTGCCTGCGCTCCGATTAATACTCATTGTTTAATTCAGACGAAATGTTATGTAGTAAATTTAGTTCAATGATTCAGATTATATTCTACACCTATCCACATTTCTATATGTTGATAACTGTATTTCAACAATTCAAATATTTGTAAACTCAATTGTATATCTGTATATATTGTATATTGTTATATGTATATATGTTGTGAAGAACCAAATAAATAAAGCAAATAACTTGGTATTCCATGTGCAAATGAGAGCAAATTGGGCATTCTAATCATAACGAAGAGCTCCACACATTACAAAAGCTACAATTGGTCAGTTTGTTTTTATTTAAATCATAACGACATGCAGCTGTAGCAACCTTTTCCAGTTTCGGATTATGAGATATCCGTGTGGTTAATCCAGGATTGCCAGATGCAGTTTGCTGGTTGGTGCCAAATTATCAGCGAGAAGGCACCAAATCACAGCCTTCAAGTAACAAATTACCAAAGTTGGTCAAAATGAAAGATACATTCAAATAACCATCAAAGGAATAATAAGATAAAAACTTCACAGTGAGTGTTGCTACGTATGCGCAGTCCTGTAAAATTAAAGAACAAATTGGTAAAAATTAAAAAAAACATTTGATATTTCCCAAAAATGAAGAAACTTTCCCAAAAATGAAGACAATTCCCTTCCCCATTTTTGGCTTACTGAGGAGGGTGAAGGAGGAAGAGGGAGGGGGGGGGGGGGAGGGAGGAGTAAACATTTAAAGGCTGTTGGAATTAATTAATTTGCTATGGCGAATTAGAAAGGTCAAATACCGTCTCCTTGAATTATACAAAAGTATAATGAACCTTTTGCCCTTTTGCATTCCCACATAAACATGTACTTGCCCTAAAAAGTGTATAATAATAATGATAAAAACTTTAAAAAACTTTACCAATCATCAGTCCGGTTTCGTACCCCCGATCGGGAGAACAGTTTTGTTCTCCCAATCGGGAAAGATAGGGGGGGGGGGGGGTCCTTTACAGAAATATCCCACAATAAATCTATCTAATTTCAAAATTGGTATAGGAATAACATAATAATCAGACAAATTTTAACGCAAATTTTTCTGCACGATTTGAAATAATGGCATAATGAATTATCTTTTCACCGTGCGCTTTTAAATTTCACC